>MJHO01000384.1:0-23671 GCA_002076135.1 Xerophyta viscosa | reverse complement strand
TACCAACTAAAGAAGTTCAGTCACACAGACATTACAAATCAGGTGTCACGACTACACCACATTATAACAAGCGCAGGCGGCGCACACACACTAAAATCAGTCAAAGACAAGCACACACAAGTGCCACAACTAGGTCAACGACCCTACAACAGGTATAACTAGAGCGCAGGCGGCGCTAGACACCACTAACTAGTGTACAAAGCATTCGAACATGTCCATGTACATTTCTAAGTAAGTACGGACCTGGAAGTCATGCCCTAACACTTATTCAAACAAGACAGTGTCAAGTCCTCTAACTAACAGGTGTCACAACTACCTAGATGTCCAGACAAGTCATTTATCAGTTATAGACTACATCTACTAAGGTATCGGTTCAACAATACTAATGCATTAATCTGCGTAGATTATCATACCAACACATTCAAGCATATTTATACATGTATATCTACGCTCACACAAGCATAAACACATACAAAGTCCACGGGTCCACTCACCTACGTCCCGATCCTACCGGATCGAGACCCGACGAATCGGCGTGAATCCACGGAAATCTACTGGAAACGACCACGGCAACGCTTTCCCGAAGACTAGACGAAGCGATAACTCGGTCGGGTTCGCCGGAGACGGCATAGGTTGAGGCAACAGACCGGCGCGCTACCGTGCGGCGATCAACGACGGCGAGGAGTTCGGGCTCGGAGAAGACAGCGCCGACCTCGGTGACGGCGGCCGGAACAACAGCGGCGAGGGGCGGCCGAACAGAAGCAGAGACAACGGAGAGAGACCCGGCGGCTGCGGCATGAAATCGACGGCGGGGAGGCTTCGCAACGGCTCAGGTGACGACGACGAGCCTCGGACGGCGACGGCGAGGTGCGGCGGCACCGGAATCGACGACGACCAGAGTTCTAGGGTTTCGCATTTCGCGGGCGAGCGAGAGACGATGCAAGAGAGAGAGGGACGACAGGCCAGGTGAGAAGAGAAGTGAGACGAGGCCCAGGGGCGACGCGCCGGTGGCGGACGGCGCGAAGTTCGGCGGCGGGCACGGAGAGAGCGGAGCTCGAGTACGAGAGAGAGAGACAGAGAACGAGAGGGAGAGGAGCGCGCGGGCAGAGACAGACTAGAGAGAAGGCAATCGGGCGGGTGCGGGGGCGGCCTGGCGACTCGGGCGAGCCAAATGGCTCGTCAGGGTCAGTCGGGCTAGGCCAGGCCGAGCCACGTTGGCTCGGTCGCTCGGTCGGCCGGGTCCAACCCCAAATGGGCCCAAATCAAGCCCAAAACACACCAAATCAATTTACAATCAATTCTAATACAAATCAAACACCCAGAAACTAATAAATCTCTCGAAACAAAACCAAATCAAACTCCGAATAAATCCGATTTAAAACAAATATCAATATTACGAAATCCGGGACCTTACAAAAGATGTCTACGCGTAGAGGAGAATCGGGAGAGTGAGAAAATCAAGTTTAATTTCAAGAAAAACAAAAGAAATGAGATGAGGACCTAAGGGGCTTACCTAGGGCTCTCACAGCACGAGGTCGCAGGTAGAAGGGAAAGAAAGACCCCAAAAGAACACAAATAACAAGTCCTCACCTACTCTACCTAACCCGATCGGTCGACCGAAACAGGAATCGGTCGACCGATAATCCTGAAATCAGCAAAAACAGAAAAGATTTCAGCAATCGGTCAACTCGACTCGAACGCGCCCTTGCGCCGACGGGTTCCCTACTTGGCCAGCCCGTCCTAGACGCCGTCACTCATGCAACAACGCTACACACGAGAAATCTAAGGTCGCACGCCGAAATTCGCATACATAACCAAGCATGCACATTAATTCAAAAACCAAACAAATCCGAATACGGACCTCACATGGCGAAGTTCAGCCGAGACCGAGGCGATACAGAGAAGATCCGAGGCGATGCAAAGATGACCCCGAGACGGAAGACGAAAAGACAGAAGATCAAAGGTTCTAAAAGACCAAGAGGCAAAAGACCAAAAGACCAAATAATGATGCTTACGAAGCGTCATTAAAAGAGAGTTATAAAAGTATTAATATGTATTAATGAGAGCATTAAAGTCACTAGAGTCTTTTAGGTTGCCTACGGCTTCCCTATAAATGCATTTGCATTTCCCATTTGAGAGAAGGAAATATAGAGAAAATTATTCTTATATTATATTTCTTTCCCAAATCCATACAAAACACCTCTATAGCCTTCTACTCGATAAATCCGTATCAGCCGAGGTTCTCTAGCCCGAACCCGGCCAAGATCATATGGTATCAGAGCTCAGACTTGAGTCTTGAAGGTTGGAGGTGATACCAAAACCCAGAAGAATGGTTGTTCTTAGTGACGGAAAAGAGTCGACGGAAAAGCCGGAGGTATCGAACGTGATGAGTTCGGAGAGAAGAGAAGAAGCAGCATCGAGAGGTGGAAATCAGGAGGATCGCATGACGATGATGGAGACCCAGCTAGCTTAGGTCAGATTCATATTTCAGCAGTTGATGAACAGCCTTGCGAACCCCACACCCTCGAGCATAAGAGAAGCTGAACCGTCCGCCGTGCCAACGTCTGTGACATGCTCCGTCCAAGACGAACCAGAGAATATCCCTGAGAAGGGAAAGAAGACAGGTACGCGCAGACCCGGAAAAGAGCCCATGGAGGTGGTCGGGATGCATGAACCTGGACAGAGATCAGCTGAGCCATCCTTGTGGGGATCGGTAAAGCTAGAAGCAAAAATAGAGATCCCGGAGTTTCGAGGAGACGTTGATGGGGAGAAATTTAGTGCTGCGCTACGACGGTTAGAATCGTATTTCTTGTTATACAATTTTATTGACTTGCAGCGCCTGACATTCGTGCGCGTGAAGATGGAGTCCCATGCCTTGGTGTGGTGGAACGCGTACGTGAAGACCCATTGATTGCAAGGCATGATATGGGAAGAGTTCAAGACCCTTGTGCGAAAGCAATTTTACCCAGTCGGGTATAAAGAAGATCAATGGCGCAAGTGAATATATCTCAGGCAGTATGCCGAGCAAACGGTGCAAGAATACGCGGCTGACTTCAAGCGTAGCGCTCTTATGCTCGGGATCTCCTTGGCTGAGGCCGAGGTGTTCAAAAAGTTCTTGACGGGACTAAATGACGAGGTGCGCAGCTACCTCAAGATGTATTATGTTGTCGATATAGATGATGTATGCGAGAAGGGGACAATCGTCGAGAGGACATTGCATCCCAAGAAATATAACAAGACCAAGCCCCAGCTGATCATACCCAAAGCAAATGGTGGCTCGGTTAGAGAAGAAGCAGAAGAAACCGAGCCCAAGAAGGGAGCTGGAAGAAGACCCAAGTGCTTACATTGCAAGCTCGAGGGACATACCGAGGTGAAGTGTTGGTTCGCTCACCCTGAGCTCGCGCCCAAGCATTTGGAAGGAAGGACCCCGGGAAGAAGGCAGGTCGCATGATACCCCCAAAAACTCTGGTCGTGACTGAAGAAAGAAGAAAACCCCCAAGCCTTTTAGGCACATGAGGTAGGACCCTACACTCCTTAATGGTTTTTGTGCAGGAAAGTAGATGTGGATGAACGAACCGAGCTCGGGATCTGACCACTGATACCGTGATAGAAGAATGAAATCTTTCGCGTAACACTGCAGTCAAGCAAAGGCTTAGTTACAGCGAATAGTCGACCCCGGAAGTGCAGGAGAAATTTTATATTTCTGAGGCATTGATACGAGAAATTTGCAGCTAGAGACCATAAACACCCGAGCCGTATGAAATCGGGTGGTTCAAAGATGGATACAATATCTAGATAGATCAATGATGCACTGTCAAGTTCGCAATCACCGGAAGATACATAGACGAGATCATTTGCGATGTCGCTCCACTGGACGTGGCCGAGTTGATACTCGGAAACCCAATACATTAATTTGCTTGAGTCGATAGGTTGGCTACTACCGGCGCCAGCGGAGATATCGGTTCGTGAAAGATGGACTGATCTACAACATCGGGAATGCAAAGAAGATACACGATGTAGAGAATCTGGTGGAGTCCAAGACCTCAAAAAAGAAGACTCCACAACAAACAAACTCATTGCAGAGTAATGAGACAAATAGGGGACACTTGATCCAAGAGGATCCCAAGACCCGAAGAGGCCGACGCCGAGGTGATGTCGTGAGACAAGGTCCTGACTGTGATGTCAGCGATATCGACGTCGAGGTGAGAAGCCTTGCCGAAGCTGAGGAAGAAGCACATCAGAACATAACCAAGACCGAGAACGAGGTGTCCACATTACCGAGACCGGACAAGACCGATGCCGAGGTACAACCATAACAGAAGAGAACCGAGGCTCACGCCAAGGTAAAACTATATCCGGAGTCGAGGGAGGTTCAGCCGAGATCGAGGCGATACAGAGAAGATCCGAGGCGATTCAAAGAAGACCCCGAGACGGAAGACGAAGAGACAAAAGATCAAAGGTTCTAAAAGATCAAGAGGCAAAAGACCAAAAGACCAAATAATGATGCTTACAAAGCGTCATTAAAAGAGAGTTATAAAAGTAATTAATATGTATTAATGAGAGCATTAAAGTCACTAGAGTCTTTTGGGTTGCCTACGGGCTTCCCTATAAATGCGTTTGCATTTCTCATTTGAGAGAAGGAAATATAGAGAAAATTATTCTTATATTATATTTCTTTCCCAGATCCATACAAAACACCTCTATAGCCTTCTACTCGATAGATCCGCATCAGCCGAGGTTCCCATGCCCGAACCCGGCCAGATCAACATAGCCCCAGAATGAAACTGGAAGTATAGTGTGACTCATCATTGAACGAACCATGTCCAACAAAATTCTATTTCTCCTCTCAGACACTCCATTTAACTGAGGTGTATAAGGGGGAGTCCACTGTGAGAGAATCCCATTCTCCTTCAGATATTATGTGAACTCTGTGCTTAAGTATTCACCACCACGATCTGATCGTAATGTTTTAATACTTTTGTCTATTTGGATTTCCTCGGTCTTACTTCATTCTTGTTTCCTTGAATTTCTCAATAAGATTCAGAATTTGTATTCATTTAAGTACACATATCCATATCTTGAGAGGCATCATTCGTAAATGTAATTGAAGGCGAAGGACATATCTTACCGTTTAGCATTTGTAGACGTAAGGTTCCGCCTTACACCATCAGCTTATGCACCAACTCAAGCAACTCCTTTGCTCTTCTCCAAGGTCCAGTAAAATATGGAGATTGGTCATTTTTTCCTTTAAGGACAGTAATTAACAAGTAGATATGTTAATAAACATCCGGTTCATATTAAACCTCTCTTTGTAGAGATTGCTTTAACTCTTGTCTCAGCAATGACCGAAGTCGATACCAATGCCACGAGTATGTATTCGTTGAGCATTACTATTCGTTTCCTTTTACCCTCTAAACAGTTGTTCGACATTGTACACTTTCTGAAGTTTGTATCTAATGACAAAAGTAGAGATCTACATGCATAATGTACCAGTACCATAAATATTCGTTTTCTGAAAGTAACAGAACAAAATCATCGCTTCTCAAATACAAACTATAAAGCCACTCTTACAAAGATTAAATCTGAAAACTTCAGATTTCTACACTAACTCTTCTAGTACGAACAACATAAACAAGTTATTTAAGCTCCTCCTCACATTCTTCATCCAGTACAGACAAATGGATCTCGTACGTCTACAAGTCCAGACGCCGCAAACTAACTCTCTAGACTCTATGTCTGACCGACTCTATAGTGGGTCAACTTCATCCTTATTGCCAACCATTACTATGCGATTATTTTAATGTTCCGTGCATCTATCTCCAACTCGCTCGCTCGAAGAACACCACAATCTCGGTACTTCTAACATACGTCATGTTCTATTATAAGCAATTCCCACAAGGTTACTTTAGAGCACAATATCGAGAAATTACAGACTAATCAACACACACCTGAAGTGACCTGCCTCGCTAAAGCTATTCAGCTCGCCGTTCACGCAGCTTTTGCCAGAGATGAATTTTTGTCTCAAGTTTTCACCTCTACACTAAAGAAAGTGCTTCAGCTACGATCACAAACTATTACCACGTTCAAAACATTTGTCCTCGGATTTTGAATCAGTCTTGTCCTTAGTGACAGAGTTTTCAATAGTCCTAAGCATGTTGAGGAGTTCTGGAAGGGTGGCCTCCAACTTGTTCATGTTGAAGTTTAGACAAACTGAGCATGAGAGGGCGGAGTGGATGAAGGATTAACGTCAACACTTAACTCGTGATCCATAGCAAGTCCAAGTTGCCCAAGTCGTTTGATCAAATCGAGAACATAGATCTGCACAGAATCTCCTTCATTCATTCTAGCCCTAAGAAGCTTCTCCTCACGAATATGTCATTATCTTTCGCTGTACCTAATCAGGTTCAAGCGTACTTAAAACTCCTTCAAGACTCAGGCACTACAGAGCCATATTAATACTCAGGTCACTATCATTGATCTATCATCCATGCTGACCGTCTTCGCCAACTTCAATTTGCTCATGGAGGCCAGAATGATACACGGCTCTGACAAGTATTTCTCATCGCTGGTTTCCCAGCACAGTTATGGAGTGCAGCTGAACTCTCAGCTCTCGCGCTCTGAACTTACGTGGACTGAGCGAACACAGGTGACCGCGATGTTCCAGCGGCATAAGCGAACAGGCATACCAAGGGTTACGTGTCGTCCGATGAAATCATGTCCACTTAGTTGTATGGACGCGTGAGTTCTATCCACAGTACCAATTTCACACTTAATGAGCAGATCAATCCTAAGTTCTGCCTCAGATGTCTCGAATCATATGTGTAAGTGCGCTCTATCAACAACCAATCTTAATTACTATGACATCACGAGGAGAGGAGACCTGCATGGTAACCGGGTTAAACCTACCACCACAGTATAACAAGCACGCAGCACCACCTACATCATATCATAAATACGGCCATTAACGAACAAGCACACACAATAACGGTCTACTCTCACACAAACAGAAACATAGTTCAACAATAACTCCTTTCACATACAAAAAAGGGGCTTTAAATGGTTCAAAACACGATCAGCAATGATGGGCTCGCTTAGACACCACTTAACTAGTGTACAAAGGCATCGGAACACCCTGCTTCAACAATATTCATCTATAAAGGTCAGACTAAACTGCAATCTTTAAGCATGAATCGAAAAATAATTTTCTTAGTGAGTAAGGATCCAGCTAGGCAAAATTCTGTAATCTCACGTTTGCATGACGACTTACACATTTTCCATTCGGTAGACAACTTACTTTGTCAATTATATCTCTATGTAACTCCTTATTTTAGCCTCTAATTATTAATAGTCTTGCGTTTTTCGCAACAAACTATAATAATTTAGTCAAGTAGAAAGCCCTCCATTCCTACTTTGCGTACAGACTATGAGACAAGTCTTTGCTTTTTGTCCACAACGAGACTTTATTATCGGTGCTACCCACAAAATTACAAGGAATTACCGTGAAAATGATTCCAATACCAATTGTGTACCTAAATAACCATGCAGTACAACATCAATTATTTTAGGTCCAAACAAACTGACTCTATTAAATCATCAATGGAGGACGGCTAAGGTTTTAGTAAAACTAACACCACATATATTTGAATTAAAACTGAAGGTTTTAGGGAATCATATTTTAATCAGATTATGCTTTAGGTCTCATCATATTAACCTAGCATTCATTTCTATGTTTGATTATAACTAAGCATGTATCACATACAAACATGTTATCAATCACAAAACATAGAAAATAATAAGCATGCTAACACCAGATGATCATGGACATTTACCTATCCACTCGAGCCACTGAGTGGAATTTTAACGTGTATAGCTAGGAATAATTGGCAGCGTATCCAATGCACTTGCTTGTAAATCCTCGATCTCCAACTTGAACTTGTCCTATCAAATAGAGAGAGAGATAGCACGTAGGCTATCTTAATTTACAACACTAATTTAAATTCCTAATACACAATTCTAGAACGGCCTAGTCCATGATCACCCTTCACTACAAAACCATTCATATCATATATGACAAATTTATACGATATTTTAGCAAAATCAATGGTGGCTTTGATACCACTGTTAGGTTATGGGATAAATAAATACATCAACATGCACAACGAAAATTTAAAATTTTTACAACATTGCCCATAAAACCCGAAACAGGATCCCATTGGTATGCTAAAATAATCGTAAACATATGTATATCCTATATACATGATAAATCACATGATAAAATCGCATGATCAAATTAATTAATCTAATTAATTTATTTGGTCCTATCATGCTGCTAATCGTGTTTTATGAGATTATCGGAATACCTTGGATCCGTGAAATATGAACTCCAGAATAAAATCAAGAGTTGTCGTCACGAGTAGAATAGGTTCCGATGAATCAAGCCGCGAATGTACCCGGCCTCTAACAGTGATCCACGCAGAAACGATCGCGAAATCGAAATCGATTTAATCGGATTAAATCAAATAAAAGCTAAATCGGCCGTGGGCCTGCTAATCAAATCAGCAAGTCCAGCCCGCCGACTTCGTCTTGTTCCTCTTCTCGCGTGCGTCTGTGATCAACCGAGCCCGTCGTCGATTCGTCGTCAACAACTTCGGTCGTCAACCCCAGGCAGTCGCCGCCGTAGACACTTCTAGCAGCTGCCGAAGTCGTCGAAGATCGCCGGAGAATTTTCGGTGCAACTTTTATAGTCGAGACTTGCGAAGCAACTGAGAGCTTGCCACCGATCATGCCTCGTTCGAGCTTTGTTGTCGAGACATCCCAGAGAAGTCGTAACCAACCTTGCCGCTGAGCTCAGCCTTGCGAACGACGATCGTCGCCGAGAGCTCGCAGCCGAACGTCGGTGAAGAAAATAAGGAGAGAAAAATGAAGATCAACGGAGGAGGAAGATCCGAGCGCGGCTGCGACCGATGAGGAGGAGCTCTTATAACCGTGCTAGCGGCCGTAGAGCTTCTTCAACGAGCGTCGGCCGCCGACGAAGCGTCACGTAACATTGACGATTACGCGCCCGCGAGAAAGTCAAAGATTTCGCGTATTACACGAAAAATCTCCAACATGAACATTTTGCAAAATAAAACCCTCGTGATTTTGCAAAACATTCGGTCACCAAAACAATTTTGGCAAATTTAGCCCTCACGTTATAAAAATTTGGTTTTCGCGATCATGTCTCATTTGCGTGTGACCCATTAGGTTCAGTACCACGCTAGTAGTGAATAAATAGTTAATTCAACCAATTAACAAATAATTAGTCCAACCAACAATTATATTTATCCACAGATCATGGTTAACATCTAGCAACATGCCAAGACCACCTATGTAGTATGAATTTCAAATTCATCATCAAAACCTCTTATGTGAATCATTATCATGCTCTATAATCCTTCTATTCCTTTCTAACATCCCGAATGAGCTTAGAGTATGGATATCAGTCAAACTCTAAATCAGCTCAATCATATGTATCTGTCTTAATAGATTAGCTCTGTAGTGACATTAAGAACTCCTCTTAATTCACATCGCACCTCGGCCAAGTATTTTCTGAGCTAGTTCTATATTAAAGACACATAGAATATTCTTCTCCTTACTAAGAGGTGACAGATTCTTTATTGGTTCTCATCTATCTTCATGTACGAATATTTATACCCAGATGGCACCTGTGTACAACTAAGTTGCTGTACTTGGATACACACTAAAGTATAAATGTTCTACACATACGATACTATGGCAAACTCAAGTCAAAGGATCAAGGCACAACTATCACAGAAAAGAATCACCTTTGACTAATTCCATTAGTGATCTTTTAGTGAGTCAATTCAGTGAACTCATTCTCTAATGAGCACCTACACAATTACTTCAGTGTCAACTACACTTGTAGTAATGAGATCACTACTCTCATCATATGAGACAGTAAGCTGTGTATTAGTCTTTGCGGTGCCATTGAGCCCCTACTCAATGTACCTATGACTAAAAATATTTTAGACTTAGGTTTGTAA
The DNA here is from genome assembly GCA_002076135.1 of Xerophyta viscosa. Taxonomy (NCBI): domain Eukaryota; kingdom Viridiplantae; phylum Streptophyta; class Magnoliopsida; order Pandanales; family Velloziaceae; genus Xerophyta; species Xerophyta viscosa. Next base: position 13,628 of record MJHO01000384.1, on the reverse strand, counting down.
GATATTAGGTCTCATTATCATGATCTACTATCATGATCCTATATCTATTACCCTTGTCTATGGGGGTTTATCACATGCATTCATAAACACACCCAAAATATGACGATGCGATAAATAGAAATAACTATAATTAAAAACAAATAATAAACAAAACATGTTTATAATAAAGTGGGTGTTTGCCAATATATCAAGGAAGGACCATACAAAGTCACGGAAGCCCTCAACAAAGGTGTCTACACGCTTCAAGACAAGGACGACAACATGTTGCCTCGTGCGTAGAGCATCTTGAATCTTCGCACATATCACTAATAAATTTAACAATCCTCGTTATGAATGAAAAGAGGCTTTCTTTACCAAAAAAGCTCCTCCATGAATGAAGAATTTGCTTTCTTTTTTGAAGCCCGCCTTCCAAACCCTAGCACGGTGGCTACCTGCGTCAGAGCGCAGGGATAGTAAGGGAGTGCGCCTTCTCGTTCAAAGCCGCTCCAGCAACCTCAGCCCGACGACGAGTGCGCCTTCTCGTTCCAACGAGGACCCTCGCGCTTGACCGCTTGAAGGGGAGGGTAAGGGGCAGCGAACGTCAAGTACCTTCCACGGAGCCTACCTCCCTAACCCCAGCACAGCAGCCACCGCGCCCGAACTGAAAGGATAAATGCCCTAAAAGTCAATTATATTTGTTATATTGGAGAACATATTTTGTAATAAACACATTTTGTTTATTTGATTATGGTTATTTGTTTATTTATTGTATCGTCATGTTTATATGTTTGTATGAATGTATGTGATAAACCCCATAGACAAAGGCAACAAGATTAGGATCATGATAGTTGATCATGATAATGAGACCTAATGTCTTATAAACCTAAGTCCAAAATATTCTTAGTCATATGTGCATTGAGTAGGGGCTCAATGTCATCGCAAAGACTAATACACAGCTTGCTTGCTCATATGATGAGAGTAGTGATCACATTACTATGCGTGTAGTCGACACTGAAGTAAGTGTGTAAGTGTTCATTGGATGAATGAGTTCACTGAACTGGCTCACTCAAGGAATACCAACAGAATTTGTCAATGGTAATTCTTCAGTGTGATAATTATGCCTTGATCCTTAGATTTTGAGGTTATCATAGTATCTTATGTGTAGACGATTTAAGTTTTAGTGTGTTTCCAAGTATGGCTCAGCTGTACAAGGGAATCATCTAGGTGTAGATAGTAGCACATGAAGATATATGATAACCAATGGAGAATCTGTCACCTTCTATAAGGAGGACAATATCATATGTGTCTTTAAATAGAATTATCTCGGAATTCCTTGGCCGAGATACGATGTGAATTAAGAAATATTTTTAATGTCACAACAGAGCAAATCTATTAAGACATATACTTATGATTGAACAATATTAGACTTTGACAGATATCCATACTCTAAGCTTATTCCTGACGTTAGAAAGGAACAAAATGATTATAGGGGATGGAAACTATTCACATAAATGTTTCAAGTGATGAATATTGATATTCATACCATACGAGTGGTCATGGCATATTGCTAGACGTCAACCATGATCTGTGAATAAATATAATTAATTAGTTGAAATTAATTATTTGTTAATTAGCTGAATTTTTATTCACTGTCGGTATGGTGCTGAACCTAATGGATCACACGCAAATGAGATGCGATTGCGAAAAATCGAAACTTGAACTTGAGGGGCTGCTTTTGCTAATGTCCAATATGTTAGACTAAGAGTTTGCAAAATACATGAGGGCATTTTTTGCAAAATAGCAAAGAAGTGAAATTTTCATGTAATACATGAAAAGCTATATATATGCGTATAGCTTCTCACAACCGTGAATAATAGAGAAGTGACGGCGCCGCGACAAGGAGAACCCTACGCCGCTATCACGGTGAACAACCTTCTTCGTGTCCGGTTGTCTGCCTCCACCACCTCCTCCTCCGACGTTCGACGACGGCGAGAAAATTAACCGGTGAGCTTTAATTCCATTCTTGGTTACGAACCATTCGTCGATTCGAAATTCCAGTGAAGCTCTCGGCCGACTGGCATTGTGTTCCATCGAATCGCCGGCACTCCATCACCTCAGTCACCCGACGGCAACGACGCGAAGATCCGGCGGCATCTATGTTGCTTGACTCTCGGATGCAATTGTAGCATCATGTCGACGGCAGCTTGAACTCCGGCGGGTTGAGAAGACGACGGAAACACCAACTGTCCAGTGATCAGAGATCGTGCCGGCGTGGATCGACGGCAAGGATCGGCGGCGTCGGCTGCAGCATTAGCGGTGGAGAAGAAGGCACTGTTCTTAACCGGCTTTATTCGATCCGATCCAAACGGCCCAAATATGATTTAACGGTTCTCGGTTTCGCGAGCGTCTCAGCGTGGACTAGCATTAGAGGTTGTGTATCTTCGCGTCTTAGTTTATCAAAAATCTGAGGATCGTTTGTGGCGTGCTCGACCCACCAAGATATTTCGATAAGCTCGTACCGCGACTAGAATTATATAGTATCGCGTTAAAATTAATTGGTCAACATTTAGTAAGTGCCCCTCTACTATGCATCTTTGGGCACTAATTTTTCTATACTTCTTTTTTATGACTTTCATGCCCCTTTACAATTAATTTGAGAACGTGATACCCCTGAAGGAGATTTAGGTGTTAATTACGCTGATGTGGCACCAATTAAATATTATTTGATTATTTTTAATATAAATAGGGGTATTTTAAAAATGTTAAAAAATATTTTAAAAAGCTTAATTAGTGCCACATTAGCATGTTAATTTGTAAATAATTATTAAGGGTATCGCATTCCCGAATGAATACTAAAAGGGTATGGAAGTCACGAAAATAAATATAGGGATATGAGTGCCTAAAGATGCATAGTAGAGGGGTATTTACTAAATTTTGGCCAAATTAATTAGATTAATTTTAATTATATCATGCTTATTTTACTTGCAATTTATGTGTTTCGATCATTATAGCATGCTAATGTGATCCTTATTCAGGTACATGGGGATTAAGTTTTAAATTTTTAAATTTTTGCTGCTCTGATGTGTTTTTTGACCTCGATAACCTAACAGTGGTATTAGAGCTATCGTTAGCTTTGTTATAATAATCGTCGATATTTGATCACGACGTAAGAATATTAATTGTTAATATTATTGATGGAGTCGTAAATGGCTAAGACCACGGCGTCACCCGAGCGTTTATGGCAACCGAACGCGAAGACTTGGTATACTATATAAAGAGGAGTCAGTTACCTAACTAAGGGGAGGCGTTCTAGGGTTTAGGGCGGCGAATTCATGAATGTATAAATACTTAGAATCTAGCCCTAAAACGGCAGACTTTGTACTCGGCTCCCTCTCTCAAACCAAATAGCAAAAAAGAGCGTTATCCTTTCTCATGGACGTAGGCATCTTCGCCGAACAACATAAATATGGTGTTTTGTAATTGTTCTCTGTCCATCATCGTCTAATTCCTAAATCTAACTAACCTCGTACCATCATTTGGCGCCATCTGTGGGGAAGAAGACATTGAAGTGATGGCCAATCGGAGACGTGCAACACAAAATGGCTCGGTAAGAAACAGTGTTCCTACGAGCGATGGTGGGGCGGAACCCCATAACTTGGCTAAAGTAACTCATGGTCGCAACTGCAACCGTATTGACGACCTCTAGGAGCAACAAGTAAGTTTGAACGGTCCAACGATCGCACAACCAGCCCCAGCGTCCCTCACTCGGGATGATTTGGATCACTTTCGTAGCACGATCCAGGCGATGCTCACCACTGTAGCCACTAATCCGGTGGTATCCCGGTCGGAGCAACAAGTGGACAGCGGCATGGGATAGGCTGGGAGCCCGCAGAGGCTTGCCTCCCCCACTGCAGAACCCAGGACACGACGAGCACGACCATCGCGCTACAAGAGCAAGAACCAAGAAGGTCACCTGTACGCAGTGGTGGATAGAAGGCAAGAAGCCCCGGTTACAACTACTTAGATCCCGGCGGAAGAGACATAAATAAACAAGCCGACAAGTCAAAGTGGCCGAAAGGTCACCGTTCGACCTCTTCCTGTTTATACTGGGGCTGACCGTTCGCCCCTGACCAAGCGGGTCTTGGAGACTATGATTCCGTCCGACTTCAAACTGCCGTAACTCAAAGATTTCGACGGCACTAGAGATCCTGAGTCCCATCTGGAAAAATATCGAGCAGCGATACGGTTCAAATGGGTATCGGACGAGCTATGTTGTCTACCGTTCGACAACACTTTGATCGGGTCAGCCAAATCATGGTGGAAGAACCTTCGCAAGGCTCGGTAGACAATTTTTCTCTGTTGGAGAAGGCATTCGTCGCCAACTTCTACTCCAACATTATTATCAACCAAGACAGCCAAATTTTGCTGTCAGTAATACAAGAAGATAATGAAAGCTTGGCGGATTATTTCAAGTGATTCAATGAAGAAAGAGGAAAAGTTCACAATGCCAATCCAGCAGTCATCATGGCGGCCCTGTAAGTCGGCATACGGCATCCAAAATTGCGGGAACGGATCTTCAAGAACCCTCCCACAGACTTACAAGACATGTATTGTCACGACCCGAGCCCCCAGGCCGCGACATTCGAAATACATATTCTCAATTGCAAGAAAATTTGCACAAGCGGAAGCATTTTCATTTGAAAATCATTTATAAAGCAAGGGTATAGCCGGATTCGGGGCTTTCAACGTCACCCGAGGTCTACGGGGAAGGTAGACCCCATGGTCGACGCCGACCTAGGTTGCAAAAGATCTTAAGATATCAATCTTCCCCATTGATATCAAATAATCTATGGCAAACTAAGGTCCCAAACTAAATTCTTTTCAAAACATAACCTTTAAAAACACATTTTTTCGAAATCCCGGCCAAACCGTATTTTTCCAAAAGATTTGAGGGCATAGAACCTCTTAATACATGTTAGATCCCAACCCTCAAAAATATTTTTTAATTATCATTTAATATTATTTAGTTGTGCAATACAGAGCAAGTTTTCCCGGTCGATGCCGTAATAGATTTCGGTCGACCGAACCTGTATGTAATCCACGCCATATCACACCATATATCGGTCACCGATAACGTGGATCGGTCGACGATAGTTTTCCTGAAACACGCAGACACAGATTTTCAGGCAAAGGGGAACTCAGATGCCTCGATCGGCGTAATTTTCCACGCTCTTGGAAATCACCCCGCACGTCCCAATATATCCAAGAACACGTGCGAGTACTTCCAAGCTCCGAATTACCTCGAGCACGGAGTTATCCCAAAAAAAACACATTTTTACCAAAATATGGTAAAACTAGAGCTTAACACTTCAAATTTTGAAATAAGCTCAACCAATCCAATAGCATGCACAACTTATATAAAAGTAAATACACATGCTCAAACCATTCAATACTCATTTAAAGCTCAAAGCACAACTTTTTCACACAAAATCGCACTTTTGTATACAAAGATAAAAGCTTTATAAAACTTGTTTTCAAATACAAGTGTTTCAAACTATTTCTCATAACTATAGCTATTAGAGTCTAAACTTCACCTTTCTAGAGTTTATACTCTAATAGCTCCACAAATCCAAAAATACAAGACGTGTAGGTCAATGCTTCGGTTTTGTAACTATATGAATACAAAATGAGCTACAAGACTAGGTACAAAATGTGTATCTAACAAGTCTAGCTCCCATCCCAAAATACCTTCTATCCCTTCCTTTCTCGCAGGCGACCTACGCCGGTCCTTTGCCCTTATCGCTCGGATCTGAAAAGAGGGCAACAGGAGGGGTGAGTCCTAAATAGAACTCAGTGAGCGGCACGTTGGGCGACCGCCTTGGTGCGACCAACGCGACACCGCACACAAGCACACAATCAAACATGTAAAGCATCATAGCTTTAACCAACCACATTCATAAGCCATTACGTAAATACATCAATGACATTAAACATACAAACATGTGTATCACATATATATATAGCATGCTATCGCGAGTCGCATAATGTCACCCAACCAATGTCTTTATACTTCTTTGGTTATGTTAGTGTGACAATCCCTAATCAACGGCATTGTCAGTATCAGTTGTAACATTCTGGCAAGGCTGGCCCTATGAGTAGCGCAAGCCCCTAGTCCCTAGGACACCTACACCCAGTCCATCGGAACCTCGGGAGCTACCCAGTTCGGAACGCCCGCACAAATACCAAGGTCTTGGTCACGTCGCCGTTCGATTCCGGACGACACAATACCACACAACAGTGAAAAGGCGACCACAGCGCTTATTGGGGGATACTAGGGTTATGCCCGTATGCTACCTTAGCCTCGCACTCGCAGCCACCCCTCGGCCATACTGTGATCGGAACGCGCTCACTTGACCTTTTAGAGGCACCACATTACCTAAGTATTCCTGTCTCCCATGCTCTCACAACACCTCTATCTAGGGCCCAACGGCCTCTCACGGATAAGGCCGGAAGCGAGACTTACGAATACTAGGCCAAATGTCTATGCTTAACAAGCTAATGTGCATTTGTCATTCTCTCCGCCCTCTCCACCCCGAGCCCTCGCCCTCCGGGGTATAGTCCCTTTGGAACGGATCTACTGGGTGGGTGGCAAGATACGACCATATAGCACTCAAAGTTCTATTAAGGTTCACGATACAAATCGGATGTCCCTAGGGGTCCTCTACATCCGAGCATGCTCAATAACATCTAAACATAATTAAGCATGTTCAATAACGCACACAACATAGTTTCAACATATGCGAACTACAACATAGATATATATAAATTATCATGTTCTCATATAAATTTGCCATAATAGCAACCAATTGGCATAAATAGCAATACAAGAGCATATAGCATACTCTAGCATGATCCTCTACCACATCAAACATCATTGGGTTTATACCAAAAATTTGAATTCACCGTACAACATCAATACTATGCACATGAGCAAGCATAACGGTCCAGACAATCGCATCCACGTCGGTGAGAACCACTCACTTCAGCAAGCTCAGCAAGGAATCACGTCCAAAACCCCGGGGAGTACGATCGCGCCACACTCTAGTCTAACGTGAAGAAGAACAACCGGGAGTTAGGTTTCTAAGGATTTAATGGCTAAGGAGGCGTGAATCAACATAAATGAGGGTAATTCTTACTAGGTCAGCTGGGACCGAAGGGCGAGCCTCGCCAGGCAGTAAAGTGAAAACTAACCCGAAAACGCGTAAGTGTCGAATTTATACACGGGCGTCGCGCAGGTTTCGGTCGACCGAAAAATGGAATCGGTCGACCGAAAGTCTCGGCCAATCCAAAAATAAAGTAAACTCGACACTTAAGCCGCTTGTGTCGAATCACCCTACGACACGCAACAAAGCACACATTAACTAGGCATCCTAGACATGCATGCAACACCTCAAAACATAGCAAACCAAAACACGGACCTCACATGTATGCCCGGATTAATGCTAGAATAGATCGCGCCTTATCCGCTACGGATAAGGACAAGAAGAAGGAGACGAAGAAGAATGCTGAAACAAAGGGAGCGAACGCTAAGAAGGAAGATAAGAGCGGCAACACCCCACGATTTACCTTCAAATCGTCTCAGACGAGCCACCCCATGGAGGTGTTAGCTCTTAGTTAAGGAGCCAAGACAAAGCCGGGAACGAAATCCAGAGGAGATGCCTAACTCTTCTGTGAAATCCACAATTCCAATACTCATTCCACATTGGAATGCAGACAACTGCAGCAATATCTTAAATCGGCGGAAGGCACGGTGAAGGAGCCCGTTTGGAGACGGCGAGCGTCGCAAGTCCACATCACTCAAGGGGAAGGGTAAGAAGCCCTCCGAGATGGATAAAACATAGTCCAGAAAGACAGCGATCAAGAAGCCCGAGGAGACCGCCCAAGCGAGTCGAAGAGGTCAGGAGACAGCGTTCTCCCAACAGAGAGGAAACCAGACAGGCGGCGAAGGAGTGCTCACTAAAACCACTAATGGCGATCCGGAGAGTTCATTGCATCCTGGGCGGACTCTCCTATTCAAATATGAGTAGGAGAGAGAAGAAAGCGTTCAGTAAAAAAATTTGCCAAATCTGAATGAAAAAGAAAAGGATAGAGGACCTCATAGAAGTCAGGATCTCCTTCGGCCCCGTAGACATAGTAGGTATTTCTTTGCCTCATGATAATTGATGCGGATGGGTTTCTCCTCACCAGGACGGGAATGACGTATATTATGTCAATTTTCTCTATATCGTCTAATTGCAGAGAGGAGCTTGTAGTTATGGAATATGAGATGGATTATGGTCAAATACACAGATTAGCAAGATCCTTTTTAACGTGGAAAATCCTTAATCAAGGGTAAAAAACCACGGAGAGGAACAGGGCCTCCAAATATTTATTATGTAATTTTTATTTGAAACAAGTAGTGTATTACGTATGCTTCATTAACCTCCTCGTTTTGGGATTACAAGTGAGGAATTTATAGGGAGATTAAGGGAGTATTATGGTAGTTAGTTATCACGCAAAGCTACTGTAGCGCTCCACATGTCCTCTATGAAGGGTATCATTAGCAACAAACTCCATCGGGCACTTAGCATTGCATGCTGTTTGTGCTTCTAGGTTATTCGAAAATCTTCCGGTATGGATGTCGCAATTCGTTCACGAGCGGGCAGGTACTTCATGGTTTACCTATATGGGGTCCTTCTCGTGTCTCTCATGGAAAGCAAACCGTATGGGGGTTTGTCTTGGTTTTGGCCGTATCAATAATGCACTTCTTATTTCAATAATCATGGCAGGCGCGCAAGTGGAACGAGTGCTGGTAGACGACGGGAGTGCAGTAGATGTACTATTCTGGGAAGCATTCTTGGCCATGGGTCTGACAATCGACTTCTTAGAAGACTGCAATACGCCGTTGATAGACTTCTCCAGCGAGTCGTTGACTCCGAAAGGGGTTTTACTCCTCTGGGTCACCGTCGAAGAATTTCCGAAACAACGCACTATCCCGATATCATTCGTGGTAGTGGAAGCTAACTCGCCATACAATGTAATCTTGGGCCGACCAGCGATTCACGATCTCAAGGCAGTGGTATCCACATATCACCAAAAGATGAAGTTCCCAACTCAAAACGGAATTGGAGAGGTCAAGGGCAACCAAAAGGCGGCGATAAGATGTTTCGTGTCAGGAATGAAGAACAACTCTATTCAAATAGCGGCCAATGTGGAGATTGATCGCAGGGAGCGGAACGATTGGAGCGCACCAGTGGAGGAGATGTTGAAGTTGTCACTAAGCGAGATGGAATCTCGACGAATCATCCAAGTATGATCCATACTGAAAGAAGAGGAGCGGGAAAAGCTGCAGCAATGCCTGCAGAAGAACGCCGGAGTGTTCGCCTGGGAGACTTCGGACATGGTTGGTGTGGACTTAAAGATCGCCACTCACCAGTTGCATCTTTTGCCTAGCGTTCGGCTAGTCAAGCTACCGCTTCGGAGCTACTCAGAGGAGAAGAAGGTAGCGGCAAGGGCGGAAGTGCAAAAGCTACTCGATGCGGGATTCATTGACGAAACCCAGTTTACTTCTAGATTAGCAAATGTAGTTATGGTTAAAAAGTCGAATGGTAAATGGCGTATGTGTGTAGATTTTACCGATCTAAATAGACACTGCCCAAAGGATAATTATCCTTTGCCGCGCATTGATTATATGGTTGATTCTACGTACGAATACGAACAATTATCTTTCTTAGATGCCTATAGCGGATATAACTAGATCAAAATGAACGAGAAAGATGCGCCGAACACTGCCTTTATCACAAAGGAAAGCACCTTTTATTATAAAGTCATGCCTTTCGGCCTGAAAAATACCCAGGCTACTTTCCAGCGAGCAATGGATATCATTTTTAGAAGCGAGTTGGGAGAAACAATAGAGGCATATGTGGACGACTTACTAGTCAAAAGCCGGAAGAAAGAAAATCATCTCCAGGATTTACGAGCGTTCGACCTCATGATGAAAGCGGGTTTACGTTTGAACCTGGAGAAATGCTCGTTCGAAGTTTTCATAGGCAAATTTTTAGGCTTCATGGTCTCCAGCAGAGGGATCGAAGCTAACCCAGAGAAAGTCGCCGACATACTGAATATGCCACCTCCAACTAATATCCAAGAAGCACAGCGACTGGCGGGAAGAATAATAGCTCTGGGACGATTCGTATCCAAACTGGGAGATCGGTGCAAGCCGTTGTTCTCCACCTTCAAGAAGAAAGCAATCACCATTGGGTGGCTTGTCACCACAAACAAAACGTTTGTCTAGAATGAAGACTGTCAAAATGCTTTTGACAACATAAAGAAATTCTTCACAACACCTCCAGTGCTCTCCAATCCTGAAACAGCGGAGGACCTATACCTATACATAGCGGTCTCACCAGCAGCAGTGAGTTCAGTCCTGATTAGGCGGGCGGACGGACTGGAGTTACCGATATATTATGTCAGCAAGATCCTGCGAGATGCAGAGACACTGTATTCAGAATGTGAGAAGCTAGCATTAGCACTAGTATTCTTCGCCCGAAGACACCGACCGTACTTCTAGGGCTACACTATTCAGGTATTAACCAACCACCCGCTAAAGCACATCCTATTAAGATTAGAGGCTTCAGGCAGACTGGTCAAATGGGCAGTTGAATTATCCGAGTATGATATCCAATATCAACCTAGACCAGCCATCAAAGCACAAGTGCTGGCGGATTTCCTAGTGGAAACCATAACAACTTTCCCCAACCCTTCGCAGGCGGGGGAATCAGAGAAGAATCAACCAGCGAACACCTTTGAGAGAACACTAGTACCAAAAATATGGTACTTATATACTGACGGATTCTCCACATACACAACAAGTGGAGCAAGTTTGATTTTAACAAGCCCAGGAGGAGTCCGCCTGGATTATGATTTACGATTCAAATTCCCTGCGACAAACAATGCAGCTGAATACGAAGCATTAATTGCGGGAATCAAACTAGCAGAGGTACTAGGCGTCAAAACCTTGGTGGTAAGAACAAACTACGAGTTAGTAGTGAATCAAGTAGCCGTTGTCTATGAAGCGAAAGATCCTGGTATGGCAAAATACCTGGACATGGCTCGAGAAAGTATTAAAAGGTTTAATATCTTTTCTATACAACGCATTCCAATATCACAAAATACATTAGCGGACGCACTGTCCAAGCTAGCTACCTCCCAGTGGGAATTCACCCCACAATGAATATTCTTGGATGAGCTAGAATGCTCTTGCCTGGATGCCGAACGGTCTATCCCAAAAGGCAGAGCTGAGATTATGTGCATAGACGAGACACCAGAAACCTGGATGACTCCTATTACCCTATTCCTGAATAAAGGTGTCCTGCCGGAAGACAAGCGAGAGGCAGAGAAGGTTCGCAAACGAGCCATTGGATTCACAATTATCCAAGGCCAGCTATATAAGCGAGTGCTCGCCCGGCCCCTATTGAAATGCATTACATCCCAGTAAGAAAAAGGCGTATTGCAAGAGATACACAGTGGGGATTGCAGAATGCATATCAGTGGCCGAACGCTCTCAACCAAGGCGGTACGCCAAGGGTATTATTAGCCTATAATAAAGCAATATAGTGAAGAACTGGTGTAGAGGTGTGAAGCTTGTCAGATACATGCTAACATCATCCACTTATCTCTAACGGATTTAATATCCATCAGCGGTCCTTGGCCATTCACTCAATGGGGGATGGATATAGTAATATCTCTGCCAGTGGCAACGCAAGGCCGCAAATTTATCATGGTCGTCATCGAGTATTTCTCCAAATGGATAGAAGCGAAACCGCTCACGGCGATAACAGGTAATAATTGTTGGAAATTCTTTTGGAAAAATGTCATTTGCAGGTACGAGCTTCTTCAAGTACTGATTACAGATAACGGCACTCAATTTAAAAGTAATATCTTCGCAAAATATTGCGAAAGATACAAAATAGATTCTCATTCGAATACCACTCCCAAGCAAACAGACTGGTGGAGAACGCTAATCTTACCATTATATCAGGGCTCCAAACAGTGCTATGGGCTTACAGAACTACCCATAGGAAGGCCACTGGAGAAACTTCTTTCAACCTGGTGTACGGGACAGAAGCGGTCCTCCCAGTCGAAATAAGCGAGCCGACTCTCAGAACATAGGCATACGCTGAATCTAATGGCGAACAACTCAGAGTCGAGCTCGATCTTATAGATGAAAAAAGGGAAGAAGCAGCGATACGAGCGGAAGCGTATCAATGCCAAATCGCTAAATACTACAATAAGCGAGTAAAACCCCGAGAATTCAAGCAGGGCGACCTGGTTCAGCATAGAATTTTGGGCGTCCAGGATCCAGGGAACAAGAAATTAACTCTCAAATGGGAGGGACCTTTCCAAGTCGCGAAAGCAAAAGGAAAAGGGTCATTACAGAATCAAGCGCATGGACAGGACTATCATTCCCATTATATGGCATGCAAGCAATATGCAAAAGTTCTACCAATAGCAGGTCTAAAGAATGACAAACAGCAACATATGCTGATAGCTATTGATGATGGTAGAAAGTACATAACATCAGAACAGCAAAATATTTCCCTGCACACCAGGGAATAAAAGTTCAACTATGAAGAGAAGAATCAAAATGTATACTTGCCAATGGGTCGAACAGTAATATTACAACTGTTACAATATTCATAAACATGCCTCTGGGCCGAATCAACAACATAACAATCAAACTGCTGGAAGAGGTGGAGGAGGACTGCTGACAGATGAACGCCCGGACTCAATGAACTCGATCACCGAGGACATTGCCAAGACATCTTCCAGGTTAGCGGCAGGGAACTGGCGGAATAATCGATCGGCCTAAACGTGACATGCTGCATTCAGGTACAACAAGACAGCTTCTCATTCCGATTGTTCATTGGTCAGCTCCTAGTCAGCTTGGCAACTAACCGTAGTCGAGTGCTCGACTTGAAGTTCAGACTAAAGACCATCGCGCTCAGCAGTCACCGCCATCAACTGAACAGCAAGTTTCTGGGCATACGCTTCCACTACCACCTTAGCAGCTTCACGAGCAGAGGAAGAGAGCGCAAGAATCAACTACAGGCGGTTGATCTCCGTGCACGCAACAGGTTTCTTTGCTTCCAGTCCAAAAATAGTTGCTTCCAAGGATTGGAGATGCTCATCCTTAGAAACCAGCTGCCCTCGCATGGCAGCGTTCTCCTTCAGAGAGTTTGTCAGCTCTGTCTCAACAGATTGCAGTTGAAGGCGACTTCGGGCCAGCACTACCTGAGACTCCGGAGCCAACCTACCGACTGAGGAACGAAGGAGTGTTATCCCAATAGAAATAATAAAATAAACATCCAAGTACAAGATATAAAGGGGGAGACCACTAACCGCTTCAGCAGTCCTGAGCAAGCCCAGGAGGATCCGAAGATCGACGCTAGACGCCAAAGCAGCGAGCGCCTTGAAAGAGTAAATGCCCTAAAAGCCAATAATATTGGATATTTTGGCGAACATATTTTGTAATAAACACGTTTTGATTTACTTGATTATGGTTATCTATTTATTTATCGCATCGTCATGTTTAATATGTTGTATGAATG
>MJHO01000383.1:0-44608 GCA_002076135.1 Xerophyta viscosa | reverse complement strand
GTACGACTGACTCGATTTCCAGGTCGTATGTGCAGACTAAATATTGCAATCAAACTGAGGCAATATGAACGATGATGATGCCGACTTCCTTCAATCTCAATATGAATACGAAGACATATGATATAAATTGGGGCAAAATTTTCTGGCGAAAAATTTCACAAATATGCACAAACAGCACACTGGTGCAATGGTTATAGTGAAGATTTAGCCAAGCGAACTGGGGCAATTTTGACCCCTATTGGAAGAAATGAAATGCTACTCATGACAGCCAACAACGAGCATATGATGGGATGATATATCAATGATAGAAGTGATACGAGATGATATATCCAAACTCATTGAAAAATATTCTTAAATTACGTGACAGAAAATGTCAATAACTTCCTCTCCACTCATAGCCACTCTCAATATCCTCGAATGGCCCTCAGTAGTCCATTCACCTCTCAGATAGCTTTATTCAAATATCTCCAATCCCCCATCATAAGGACTTTATGAGTCTCGAATGTACAAATGCCATAATACAAGCTCAGACTACACATAGCCAAACACACTTTCAAGCAAACCATACCAGATAATCCTTTCATACAATATCATTACAAATTGCATAGCTCCCAAGACGAACGGTAACTCTTCAATATCCTCTATACGGTCCATGCGGTCCCTACCTGTTCATGATATAGCCAAGCATGATCCATGGGGCCACTACTTCATAACCTCCGATACAGTCCATGGGGCCGCTACCTATCCATGATATAACTAATCTTGGTCCACGGCGACCATCGCTTCATAATTCCAAGACATGATCCACGGAGTTCATAACCTAACCTCATATATCGAATTTAGGTCCACAGCGGCCATTTCCTTCATAACCCTAAGGCATGATCCACGGTGTTCATAACCTTGTCTCATTTCTCATAGCATGGTCCACGGCGACCATTGCTTCATAACCCTAAGGCATGATCCACGGTGTTCATGATCTTATCTCATATAACCAGGTATGGCCCACGGCGGCCATTGCTTTACAACCCAAAGGCATGATCCACGCGTTTCATGACCTTATCTCATTCTTGCTTTATAACTCGAGTCATGATCCACGCGTTCAATAACCCGTCTCATAATCTAAAGCGCGGTCCACAGCGCCGTTCTTCATAACCACTAAGGCAATATCCACGTGCTCATGTAATCCTTATATATTTTCTCAAATATGGTTCCACAGCGGCATACTTCATAATCCAAACGTAGATCCACGTTGTCAATAGACTTATCTCATACGTCAAGGCATGTCCACGGCGGCCCAATACTTCATAATCCAAAGGTATGATCCACGATGGTTCATGACCTTATCTCATACGTCAAGGTAGGTCCCACGGTGACCCTGCTTCATAGCCCAAATTCACATGTTCATGACCTCTCTCGTATATCAATAACCGGTACACGGCCGACCATTGCTCGTAACTTCAAAGAACATACCCACGGCATCATAACTAAATAACCTTCAAAACATGTTTATGGGCCATCGCTTTATAATTTTCATAAGAATGGTCATATGGCCTGCCTTTCTATGATATATCGCAGCATAGTCCATGAGGGCCATTGTCTTATAACTCTTAGGGTACGGTCCATGAGACCACTGTCGTCTCATAACTTATTTGAGGCATGGCCCACGCAGCGATTGCTTTATAACTTTTAGGGAACGATCCATGAGGTCGCTAGCTTTTCAAGACCACAGACGCCAAATCTGGACATGTTCATGGCACCTCAACTCACCGACAAAATGCAGTATCTCTTTTACCTTTGTTTAATCCTTTTGCAAAGTATTAGACAAAGAGGGGCAACTGTCGACACCCCATTTTGTCCGGCCAGTAACTACGAAACACTCTGAATCATATCCATAAATATTATGACTTGGACATGATAATATATATATATATATTTGACACATAACACAAATATCCATATACGTACATATATCTGACAACCCGTGAAATATACACGCACACATACATGACTATATATATTACTAATTCGTATAATTATACATGCACGTACATATATATATATATATATATATATATATATATATATACATTTATGAATATGATGATACATGGAAACATACATATAGATATAAACATACATGCTCACACACGTATATACATGCAGAGTCACATACATATGCATACACGCACATAAATGCGTATGCACACATATACACATGCATATACACATTTACATAAGCTAAGGCATATATATACATATAAACTTATATATATACATATTTATATATCTACTCTCACATACACACATACGTATATATAAACATATATAAATACATAAGCATGCATATACACACCCATATATATATATATATATATATATATAATATATATATATATATATAACATGCACATACAATATGATATATTAAAAAAAAAAAAAAAAAAAAAAAAGCCAGCCGCCTGCACACCTCCCCCCACTCCCGCGGTTCCGATGGACTGGGTATAGGTTCCTAGGGACTAGGGGCTGCGCTACTCATAGGGCAGCCTGACCAATACTGTTAAATACCATGATACGACTTCCCGGGAATTAAATGTCCCACGCTAAATAACTAAAGATCATAATTATTGGTTGGTGACCTATACGAGATTAGAAAGCATGCTAGATTTCATAAATGTTTTGTATGTTGATTGTCATGGATATATGACTTGTTGTGTTGATTGTTTAAGCTTTGTGGCTACTTGTTATGTTGTGTCTCGCTCAAACCATGTTATGTTAGTTTTCCCTATGGGATTTGTATATGGATGGAATCCCTGTGTTTGGGATCGTTGTTATCGATTATGTTCGATAATTATCGACGAGGTTATGCGATTGAGTTTGTCCTAAGTCCACTATAAGTGGCATTTGGGTGGCTATTTTCGTGCATATTTACTTGTGCTATGTTTATGCTAGCATGATTAAATAGATTATCATGCTAGTAGGGTGGTAATGGGAAGCATGTTAGTTATGTTAAGTCCAACTTGGGTCACTGTTGCGATTATTGTGAATGTTATATGTCAATAACATGTGATTTACTTAATTTACAAGCTAGCTAGAGTTTGATTAAATCCTGCTGCGATGAAATTTAAATTCGGCATGTTGTGCAATCGTCGCATGTTTATTATTTGATAAGATGCGTTGTATTATTTGTTGGTCCGGTCACTCGATCGACCGCTCCAGCCTCATGAGACCCCGAAGACTCACAGAGTGACTCACTGTCAGGTTTTGCAGGATCGGGGGTCATTAGACGAGCTGCGGGGATTAGAAGATTACCTGGGATCAATGTACTAATATTAGTTTCTGCTGTAGTTAATTTAATTTGTAAAATTAAATGTAATAGTGAGAATTGGAGTACTAGCTCATAACAACTTGCCTTTTCTATTCTTCTCTTTTTCCTTTAAAAATAAAATAAATTCCAACCTATTCCCGTGACCCGGGCACGGGGCGTCACAGTTGGTATCAGGCAAGGTATGACTTAGTACTTCCAATGTTAGGTTTTTCATGGGTATTGAAATGTGTGGAGAGATAGGCAATCGAATACCCTCGCAACGGGTGTTGCTTGGTTTGAATTAATTTGTTTGTTTGTTACTTTCCCTGTTATGCATGCTCTAAGTGGGGAGGTGCACAGTTGGTTGCTCCTCGCCCGTGCTTGCTTGGTTTGGACCTGATTAAGGTCGGTTGTTGTGGTTACACTCAGGTGGCAAGGAGCTACGGACTGAGTTGCAACGTGCTGGGTTGTGGAAGCCCGGTTTTGTGTTGTGTGCATGCCTTTAGCTTGTTGGATGCGCTTGACTTGTTGTTGTTGCGTGTATTTAAATGTTTTATTGCACGCATTGGGCGCATGTTATTTGTTTTGGCTTACAGTGACTGTTTTGCATTAGTAAGCTGTTTGATTGCGTCTTTGGACTTGTATGTGAGCCGATATCGGGGGTGATATCTGGCATTGAATTATGTTGTTCGGTCGCGCATAACCATACTCGATGTTTGTCTGTTGATTTGCGTGCATGAGTTTGATGTTTCAAAAGAAATTTTGGCATACGCGCTTTGGTAGCCCCAGCGCGGACACGGACATGGTACGCACGCCCAGGTGCCTGAAGGCCAGATAGGCGTGGACCGGGGTCGTACAGTGCGTGTGACTGGGCTGAGACTGGTGTGTCCGCTTTTGTGATCTTATTGAAGATAAATTCTGTTTGTAAAAGACTTATAAAAGAATTTTGCACGTACTATTTCGAAAATGTTTGTTAAGTAAACAATTTCAAACAAAATGGTTGTTTGATTTAATTTGAAAACCATTTGTTCTTGCTGATTTGGTTTGAGCGTAGATGCCCAGAGAAACGGCGCTAACCAATGTGAAGGATTGGTTAGATGGTTCTGGGGCAAATCAGGTTCCTGTGATAGAGTCTGTCCTTCACACAGATGTTTGTCAAGGAACTTTTGCTCAAACTTAATTTGGATAAATTCCTTTAAAGAAAACAGTTTATTTTCTTTAATTTCTGTTAATTGAAAAGAGATTTCCGAAAGATTAGTTCTAAAAGAATTGGAAAAGATTTAGTTTTCTTTGATTTCCTTTTTACTTAAGGTTTTCAAAGAATTTTCGAAAAGGAAAATGTACTTGGAAAATATTAGTTGGAAATTGGGAAGTGGTAATGCAGATGCATGCGTTGGGAAGTGCTCGCGTTGCCCAACCTCCAGCGGCCTTTTGAGCTGGAATCCGATACATCAGGACATGCCATGGGGGCGGTCCTATTCCAAGATGGGAGACTGGTGGCGTATCACAGTGAGGCGTTCCAAGGCGCCTTATGACAAAGAACTGTACGCCTTGCATCAAGCGGTGAAGTATTGGAGGCACTACATCTTGGGGAAGGAGACGGTGTTGCATACGGATCATCGGCCGTTACAATACTTGCAAACACAATCTAAGTTGCAGCAAGCTCGGCATATGAAGTGAATGGCTTACTTGCAACAATTCAACCTCGTCATCAAATACAAGAAGGGCGTGACCAACAAGTTGGCCGATATGTTGCCACGACCGCCGACGACGGGTGTCGGCGATTTTGTGCGAAGTGGTAATGCAGATGCTTCCCATGGCTCATGTGGAGTATGGGCACTTTATGCAGAGGATGAAGAATTTTAGGCCTGGACGGATCAAGGTCTGGCTGTAGGCGCGGGCGCGGGCGCGAGGAGTACCGCTGGGGCGGGGAGTGCCGCGGGCGCGGAAGCGGGGAGTGCTGCGGGCGCGGGCGTAGAGGGTACTTCGGGCACAGACGCAAGGCAGACTTCAGGCGCGGGAGAGCGTGCGCGCGCTGGGCTATATGGGCATTCATTGGAGTGGCGTAAAGACCTATTATACCGAGGTGATAGGTTGTGTGTACCTCGGGGTGCAGACCGGGCAAGGTGGATCCGGGAGGCGCACACGTCCAAGGTGGCTGGACATTTCGGCGTGGAGAAGACGTTGAAGAATTTGGAAAGGTATCTCTATTGGCCACGCATGCGCGTGGATGTGGAAAGGTTTGTTAGGGGTTGCACCCTATGCTGTACGTCCAAGCCGGCGAATAGGAAGACGGGACTCTATATGCCACTATCCGTACCAAGCTGACCTTGGGAGAGCGTGTCTATGGATTTCGTAGGAGGCTTGCCGAGCACAAGGCGTGGTCATGACTATATTTTTGTTGTTGTGGACAGGTTTAGCAAGTTGATCTGCCTAGTGCCATGCAAGAAGACAGTCATGGGCGAGGCGGTGGCCAAGTTATTTTTTTATCATGTGTGGCGTCACTTCGGCCTAGCCTCATCCATCTTTTCGGATAGGGACAGTCGGTTCCTTGAAAAGTTCTGGAAGACACTATGGAGCTTGATGGACACTAAGCTCAATCGAAGCACGGCGTTTCATCCGCAAACGGACGGCCAGACTGAGGTGTGAACCGCACCTTGGTGCATTTGTTGCGGGGTTACAATGCCAAGCATCCAAAGACATGGGACTAGAGTTTACCCTATATAGAGTTTTCATTCAATCGAGCCGTGCATGGCTCAAATGGCATTGTGGAACGCAAGATCATCACTACCAGGAGTGGAGAGCAGCAAAGATACCGAGTAGGCCGGCGAAGAACTTTGCCTTCTAAGGCTAAGTGGTATACCTTGGAGGAGGGCCGCAAGGTTTTTCCTCAACTGGAGTTCTAGGTGACTCATTGCGGAGCAATGATACGTACGGTGGGGAGGCTTGATCTAGGAGGCTCTTGGGTCGAGGTGCGTACAACATGACTTGGGTGCGTGACATGCCTTAGCCGAGCATGAGTGCGAGGACCGGACTAGTGCGGGCGCGTGACGGGCACGCGGGGGGCTAAGAGACACGGGCGCGCGGGCGGCGTGTGTAGGCGAGAACCTCAACGGGCGCATGGGCGCACGAAGGAGAATCTTAGTGGACACGGACGCGCGGGAGCAGGACACGGGAGCGCATAGGCGCAGGACGCAGGAGCGCGCGGGTGCGGGAGCCGGGCAGACGCGCGAGCGACCAGGCGTGCGCGCATGGAGCCGAAGGGGCGCCAGCAGTTGCAAATGGCTGCACATCCTTGTCATGTTTATTCTTTCCATTTATGTATGATTATTGCTCATGTAGTGGGGTATTCAATTCCTTTGACCGGGTAGGCAAAGGGGCTTGGGGGTGTGCACAAAACTAGGGAGGCTGCGGGTTGTGTGGCAATCTAGAGGATTGTAAGTGGTTTTTGTTGATAGTGTTAGCAAGAGAGCTAGGCACGGGTGTTGGTGACCGGCCAACTCTTCTTTTCCACTTAAACAATTGTGTAGTAGAACTTGTTCTTCCCTAGATCCTCTTTACATCCAAGGCACTCACGGCTATACCGTAGGACCGTGGAGGGCATTCGGATCACTCCGAGACGAAGAATGCGTAGTTCAGAAAGACAACGATCAAGGAGCCCAAGGCGACCTACCAAGCAAGTCCAAGAGGTTAGGAGATAGCGTTCTCCCAACCGAGAGGTAACCAGACAAGTGGCGAATGAGTGTTCACCCCAACCACTGATGACGATTCGAAGAGTTCATTGCATCTTGGGCAGACCCTCTTACTCAAGCATGAGTAGGAGGGAGAAGAAAGCATTCGGCAAAGAAATTTGCCAAATCCGGATGAAAAAAAAGGATAGACGACCTCACAGAGGCTAGGATCTCCTTCGGCCCCGAAGACTTGGTGGGTGTTACTTTGCCTTACGATGATGCACTCCTTATTTCAATAATCATGGGGGACGTGCAAGTAGAACTAGTGCTAGTGGACGGCGGGAACGCAGTAGATGTACTATTCTGGGAGGCATTTTTAGCCATGAGCCTAACAACCGACTTCTTAGAAGAATGCAATACGCCTTGATAGGCTTCTCCGGTGAGTCGTTGACTCCATAAGGGGTCGTACTGCTCTGGGTCACCGTCGGAGAATTTCCGAGACAACGTACTATCCCGATATCATTTGTTGTAGTGGAAGCTAACTCGGCATACAATGTAATCTTTGGCCGACCAACAATCCACGATCTCAAGGTAGTGGTATCCATATACCACCAGAAATTGAAATTCTCAACTCAAAATGGGATTGGACAAGTCAAGGGCAACCAACAAGCAGCGAGAAGATGTTTCGTGTCAGGAATGAAGAACAAGTCTATTCAAATAGCGGTCAATGTGGAGATTAACCCTAGGGAACGGAATGATTGGAGCGCGGCAGTAGAAGAAATGTTAAAGCTGTCCCTAAGCGAGACAGAACCTTAGCGAATCATCCAAGTATGATCCACACTAATAGAAGAGGAGCGAGAAAAGCTGCAGAAATGCCTGCAGTAGAATGCCAAAGTGTACGCCTGGGAGCCTTCGGACATGGTTGGTATGGACTCAAAGATTGTCACCCACCAGTTGCATCTTTCACCTAGCGTTCGGCCAGTCAAACAACGCTTCGGAGCTATTCTGAAGAGAAGAAGATAGCGGCGAGAGCGGAGGTACAGAAACTACTTGAGGCAGGATTCATAGACGAAACCCAATTTACTTTCTGGTTAGCAAATATAGTTATGGTTAAAAAGTCGAATTGTAAATGGCGTATGTGTGTAGATGTACCGATCTTAATAAACATTGCCCAAAGGATAATTATCCTTTGCCGCGCATTGATTATTTGGTGGATTCTACATGCGGATACGAGCGATTATCTTTCTTAGATGCCTATAATGAATATAACCAGATCAGGATGAACGAGAAGGATGCGCCGAACACTGCCTTTATCACAAAGGAAGGCACCTTTTATTATAAAGTTATGCCTTTCGGCCTGAAAAATGCCCAGGCTACTTTCCAACGGGCAATGGACATCATTTTAGAAGTGAGTTGGGAGATACAATGGAGGCATATGTGGACGACTTACTGGTCAAAAGCTGGAAGAAAGAAAATCACCTCCAAGATTTACAATGAGCGTTCGACCTCATAATAAAAGCGGGTCTATGTTTGAATCTGGAGAAATGTTCGTTCGGAGTTTCTTCGGGTAAATTTCTAGGCTTTATGGTCTCCAGCAGAGGAATCGAGGCTAACCCGGAGAAAGTCGCCGACATTCTGAGTATGCCACCTCCAACTAATATCCAAGAAGCGCAGCGGTTGGCAGGAAGAATAATAGCCTTAGGACGAGTCGTATCCACATTGGGAGATCAATACAAGCCATTCTTCTTCACCTTCAAGAAGAAAGCAACTACATAAAGTAATTCTTCACGACACTGCCAGTGCTCTCCAGTCCTGAAGCAGGTGAGAACCTGTACCTATACATAGCAATCTCACCGGCAGCAGTAAGTTCAGTCCTGGTTAGGCGATCGGATGGGGTAGAGTTACCCGTATATTATGTTAGCAAGCTCCTGGGAGATGTAGAGACGCGATATTTAGAATGCGAGAAACTGGCATTAGCACCAGTGTTTTCCGCCAGAAAACTCCGACCGTACTTTCAAGGTTACACTAATCAGGTATTAACCAACCACCCGCTAAAGCATATCTTATCGAAATTAGAGGTTTCTGGCAGGCTGGTCAAATATGCAGTAGAGTTATCTAATTACGATATCCAATACCTACCCAGACCAACCATCAAAGCACAAGTGCTAGCGGATTTTCTAGCGGAGGCCATTACGCCAATTCCCGACCCCCCCCACAAGCAGGGGAGCCGGAGACAACTCAACCAATGAATGCCCCAGAGAGAGCACTAATGCCAAAGGCATGGTACTTATATATTGACGGATCTTCCACGGACACAGCAAGTGGAGCAAGTTTGAATGTAGCTAGCCCGTGGAGAGCCCACCTAGATTATGTTTTAATATTCAAATTCCATGCGACAAATAATGCAGCTGAATACGAAGCATTAATTGCGGGAATCCAACTAGCAGAAGCACTGTGCGTCAAAATCTTGGAAGAAAGAACATACTTCAAGTTAGTTGTAAATCAAGTAGCTGGTGTTTATGAAGCGAAAGATCCTGGTATGGCAAAATACTTGGATATGGCTTAGAAAAGCATTAAAAGGTTTGACATTTTTTCTATACAACGCATTCCTAGATCACAGAATGCATTAGAGGACACGCTGTCTTAGCTAGCTACTTTTCCGTGGGAATTCACCCCACAATGAATATTCCTGGAGGAATTAGAATGCTCTTGCCTGGATACCGAATGATCTATCCCAAAAGGAAGAGCTGAGATCATGTGCATAGACGGGACACCAGAAACTTGGATGACTCCTATCACCCTATTCCTGAACAGAGGTGTATTGCCAGAAGACAAGCGAGAAGTAGAGAAAGTTCGCAAACGAGCCATACGATTTACAATTATCCAAGGCCAGCAATATAAGCGAGCGTTCGCCCGGCCCGTCTTGAAATATATTACTTCCCAGCAAGGAAAAAGCGTATTTAAGGAAATACGCAGTGGGGATTGCAGAATGCATATCAGTGGCCGAACGCTCTCAACCAAGGTAATACGCCAAGGATATTATTGGCCTACAATAAAGCAAGATAGTGAGGAACAGGTACAGAGGTGTGAAGCTTGTCAGAGGCATGCCAACATCATCCACTTACCTCCAAGAGATCTAATATCCATCATCGGTCTTGGCCATTTGCTCACTGGGGAATGTATACAATAGGACCACTGCCAGTGGTAACGCAAGGCCCAAAATTTATTATAATCGCTATCGAATATTTCTCCAAGTGGATAGAAGCGGAACCGCTCACGGCAATAACAGGTAATAATTGTTGGAAATTTTTTTGAAAAAATGTTATCTACCGGTATGGACTTCCTCGAGTACTCATTACAGATAACGACACTCAGTTTAAAAGCAACATCGTCGCAGAACAATGCGAAAATTACAAAATAGAACACCGATTCTCATCGATATACCACCCCCAAGCAAACGGGCTGGTGGAGAACGCTAATCGCACTATTATATCAGGATTACGATCTATCCTAGAGGAGAAAGGAGGAAGCTGGCCTCATCTACTCCAAACGGTGCTGTGGGCTTACAAAACCACCAATAGAAAGGCTACTGGAGAAACTCCTTTCAATTTGGAATATGGGACATAAGTTGTCTCCCAGTCTAAATAAGTGAGCCGACTCTCCGAACATGGGCGAACGCTGAATCTAACGGCAAACAACTCAGAGTCGAGCTCGATCTTATAGATGAAAATGGGAAAAAGCAGCAATACGAGCGGAAGCGTATCAACTCTAAACCGCTAAATACTACAACAAGCGAGTAAAGCCCCGAGAATTCAAACAAGGCGATCTAGTTCTGCGCAGAATTTTGGGTGTCCAGGATCCTGGAAACAAGAAATTAACCCCCAAATGGGAGGGACCTTTCCAAGTTGCAAAAGCAAAAGGGCAAGGGTCATATAGAATCAAGCGCATGGACGGGGCTACCGTTCCGAACACACGGCATGCGAGCAATATGAAAAGATTTATCAATAGCAGGTTTAAAGAAGGGCAAAGACCAACAGATATTGGTAGAAAATACATAGCACCAGAACATCAAAACATTACCCTGCACACCAGGGAATTAAATTGTATACTTGCCAACGGGCCGAATGGTAATAGTACAACTGTTATAATATTTAGAAACATGCCTCTGGGCAGAATCAAAAAAATAACACTCAAGTTGCTGGAGGAGGTGGAGGAGGACTGCTGACAGATGTCCGCCCGGACTTAATGAACTCGATAACCGAGAACATTGCCAAGACATCTTCCGGATTCGCGGCGGGGAACTGGTGCAGTAATCGATCGGCCCAAACCTGACGTGCTGCGTTCAGGTACAAGGAGACATCCTCTCGTTCCGATTGTGCCTTAGCCAGCTCCCAGTCAGCTAAGCGACTAACTCCAGCCGAGGGCTGGGCTTGAAGCTTTGACTAAGGACCGTCGCGCTCAGCAGTCACTGCCTTCAACTACACAACAAGTTTCTGGGCGTATGCTTCTGCTGCTGCCTTAGCAGCTTCATGAGCAGAGGAAGAGAGGGCAAGAGTCACTTGCAGGCGGTGGATCTTCGTGCTTGCAGCAGCCTTCTCTTCCTCCAGCCCAAAAACAGTTGCCTTCAATGACTGAAGACGCTCATCCTTAGAAGCTAGCTGCCCTCGCATGGCAGCGTTCTCCTTCAGAGCGTTCGATAGCTCTGTCTCAATGGATTGCAGTTGGAGGCGGCCTTGGGCCAGCACCGCCTGCGTTTCCCGGAGCCAGCCGGCCGACTGAAGAATGAAGAAAGGTTACCCAAATAGAAACAATAGAAGAAACATCCCAGCACAAAATACAAAGAGGGAAGACCACTAACCGCTTCAGCGGACCTAAGCAGGCCTTGGAGGTTCTGGTGATCGGCGCCAGACACCAAAGTGGCGAGCGCTTGTGCTTCAACCTGCGATAAACTACTACGGATAGCGACACCGACTTTCTTGCCAGCGTCGGCAGGAAAAGGCAGCTCGAACTGGGGCGTTCGGCCGGGGGTAGGCACCGACTCCCCCAAAGTAGTAGAAACAATAGAAACAAAAACAGAAGGAGTGGATGCAGAAAGAGAGGAAGCGGAAGCATAAGAGAAAGAAACAAAAGATAATGGGGTCAAATTTAAGCCTCTCAAAAGAGAAGCACGAAGACTGGCCCGTGAAGAACCAGATGGAGAAAGAGAAAAGGAAGGAGAAACAAAAATATCCTGAGAACCGCTAACCGTAGCCGGTGGAGGAGGAGCAACTGGCGAACCTATGGCAGCGGGGGAGAAGACGGAGCAAGAGAACCGGCAGAAACGCCAGGAGAAGGAAAAGAAGAGGCAATATCGGCAATGGGTTGGGGAAGATCCTCCAGCAGATCCTGCCGAAGAATACCTGAACCTTCTCGGTTGGGAAAAAAAGAAGAAGAACGAATCTCAATGGAGCCTGCTAGCTCTGAGGAAATGGCGGAAGAAGGAGTAGAAGGCTTTTGAAAGGAAGAACGCGTCCGTCGACGTCGCGGCAAGCGATGAGCGCTAGCTTTCCTCTTTTGGATTTGGCGGATTGTGGCCTGAAACACAGAGATAATATACATCACTACTCAACATACATAAAGCAAAAGGAAGACTCCAGTGCAACTCACCAAAAGAGAAGGAGAAGGAGCTTGTTCTGGGGTAGCAGCAGCGGTGGCAGTAGTAGTAGCGGTAGCAGCAGCAATAGTAGCAGTGGTAGCAACGGTGGCAGTAGTAATAGCAGCAGCAGCAGTGGCAGTAGTAGCAACAGTACCAGCGCCAACACTTGATTCCTCCAAAGATACAGGAGGAGCTGGTAAAGCAAGAGATTC
Organism: Xerophyta viscosa; assembly: GCA_002076135.1. Taxonomy (NCBI): domain Eukaryota; kingdom Viridiplantae; phylum Streptophyta; class Magnoliopsida; order Pandanales; family Velloziaceae; genus Xerophyta; species Xerophyta viscosa. The sequence goes on along the minus strand of MJHO01000383.1, from coordinate 31,786 downwards.
GGAGGGACTTTCTTCCCCTGGAGTAGGAGGCGGAGATAACTCCACGGACTCGTCTTCTACAGGATCAAACTTGGAGGCAACCTTCATCTCCACAGTCAAAAGAATAACAAGAGGATTGAACTGAGCATTAGCCACCGGCTCTCGTTCTTTGGGATCAACTCAAAGTAGCAGACCGAGAAGGCGTAGTGAGCGGTAGTTCATCCTAGATACGTCAATTTGGCGGATAGGCGTAGTCCTGCGGAACCCATTAACCAACTTATCCCACTGACGATTCACCTCTGCCGAAGGAGAGAACAAATCGACAGGGGGCTCACCCAATTGCTGAGGAACATTCTCCCAGCCATCAATCGGAACAAGAGTAAGGTAAAAAAATTTTTGTCTCCGGCTTTTATGTTTGGTGGGGGTACCCGAGGATGATAGTGCGACTGGGGTGGCGAACGATGAAATAAAACTGAGGAATACCAACATTCACATAGCAGATGTCGAAAAGATAGTGGAAGAATTTGACGGTAGGTTTAGCACAAACTCACCGACAGAAGGAGAGGAACCTAATAATGGGCCTCCAGGCAATGGAAATTAGTTGGAAAGGAGCTAGGCGATAGCGATAAAGTAGCAGGTTGAAGAAAGAAAAGAAGGAAAGCCCGATGCCGGCAAGCAGGTAGCCGATACAAAGGCAGAACTTCCCAATCTGGGATTGATGGGCCCGATCGGAGGGACTTGGCCGCCGCACAAAATATTCAACAGGGATGCGATTAGAACGGCGGAATTCAGAAATCTCTCCTGCAGTAATGGTGCTCTGAATGTGGTAAACACCTCTACGACCGTGGCAAGAAGAGGACGTGCGAAAATCTTCATTTTTGTTCATCGTCAGCTTCTTCAACGAAGACTTATCCGGTGCAAAGTCAGTATTATGCTTGTATTGTCTCAGAAAGGTGTTGGCAAGGTCATTCCATGTGCATATTTCTTTCTTGTTCAAGCTAAGGTACCATTTAATGGCTGGACCAGTCAAACTTTCCAGAAAATAGTATAGCATCATCTTTTCGTTTTTCAAATAAGCTCCCATCCTGCTGCAATACATTTGTATATGAATAAGTGGGTCAGTTGTACCCTTGTATTTCTCGAAATCTGGAACTTTAAAGTCTTTCGGGATGTCTATGTCTGTGACAATACAGAATTGAGAGGGGTCTACTATTCCCTGATTTCCTTCTAGCACCCGGAGCTTACTTAGTATATACTCCATTTGTTCAACAGGCTGCTTTTCTGCTGCCGTTGGCGGGACCACACAAGAGGCCGGTGCGGTTGGGATATTAAGGTTGACTTGAGGAGTTGGAACCATAGGTGGCGTCCTGTCGTACTGATAAGATTCATGAGGGACCGATGCTGGTTGAGGCGGAGGTGCTTGTGCCTGCTCGGGAGTTGAGGTGGACCCTGGATTAGGCTCGAGTTCGTGAGGTAAGAAACCTGGTGAAGATGCATGATGCTACTGGCTGCTTTGCAGCTACGCCATTAACGCTCGGCCCTGTGCTGCTAGTCTGCATTCTTCTTTTGTACCAACTGAATTTCTTCTCTCATAGTTTGTTTTGTGGTCTGGTTTTGAATATCATCGTAGGTTCCCGTGACTTTTCATTTCGAACGTGTGAAATGTAATCTCGTGGTCGGAGGTTTCCCAATGATGATCCTTGTATAAACAAAAGAATTGTGTTTACAAAATTACACGATAGGTGTGCAAAGAAAACATTTGTAAATACGATGTAAACACAGTGCATCCACATCATTTTAAAAGACTGTATAGATAAGGCATTTCATTTATATGAAAAGACAAGTTTCAATACATCTTTCTCTTAGAGGAGTACATAGTTAAACTTTGCAAAATAAAGTACAATGCTAGTATCACTTCTAATAACTAGAATTACTAGTCCCTACATCACGTTTGCTATATTCCTTGATGGCCCGTACATATGGTATAAGTTTTGCGCGACTGTTCTTCAATTCTCGGAACAGGTGAGTAAGGATGAATATCCATATCCTCTAGGTCACGCTGTGCACTGCCAGGTTGACTTCTTCTATAGTATTCAGTAGCTTCAAGCCTTCAACTTTGACATGATCGAGGTAAGTTCTCATGACATTGCACTCACTTGTCTCATCTTCAAGTTCGAGTGCCCCTTGCTAGACTTCCCTGACAACTGCTTGGTACTTCTCAAGTATCATTTCATACCTTCTGCTAAGATCATTGTACTTTTGCTGATCTGTATATTGTTGTTCGGCTAAGAGTAGCTCTGTCTTAACTAATTTAGCTTCACAAATTTGTAGCTCCTTTATTTTGCTAGCGAGCTGAGCTTTGTATGCTGTGAACTGTTCCTCGACATCTCGAACCTGTCTTCGATAATCTGCTAGCGTGTGGTCTTTGCTTTTCAATTGTGCTTGACATTTAGCCAGTTCTCCTTCGTTTTGCCGTCTGCTGACCAATATTGTTGCTTATTTTCAGAAGTCTGACTTCTCCTGCGCCACGTCTCGTTTTCAACTTCTTTCCGTTCGACCTCCTGCTTTAGCATGTTATTTCAATGTTAATTTTTCAATTTCAGCCTGCAAATCAGGAATTTATTCTCTTTCCTCTCTCAGCTTTTTAATGTCCTCCTGCAACTGCCTAATGTGTTAATCTTTTTCTTTAAATATAGTCTTCAATATAGTCTCTGGTCACTTTCTCTTTTCTAAGTAGCCTTGGGGTCCCTTCAATTGGCAAGATGACCGATACTTTATTCCTCCAGTCTAAGTACTCTTTTGTCGGTGCAAGGTAATTTGTATATCTTCTTGCACGGCTCGTTAATGATCCCAGATGTGCTCTAAATTTCTGAATCTCTACCCATTTGGTGCCATCCTTGTCTCTGCTCCATAAATCGTACTCACGTTCATTCATGCCCTCAATATTACATATCTTTTGATGGGATCTGAACTGCCACTGAAACATTGCCGGAGTGTGGCCTATACAAGTCCACGGGCCGATCAGAGGGACCCATTCTTTTGAGCCGCAGCCGATCATACATTCATGTACCGCATTTACATTCATATAACCGGCGAACCATCTGACTTTGTTGAGATTACAGAAGTAAGCCTTCCATTCTTCGATATCTTTCTGTTTCTCGTACACTACAACAAATTTTATCATCAACGACCGCATCAATCGGTCGTAGTAAGTTTCTACGACTGAGGTCAACTAGCGGATATAGTATGATGGTCATTGATACATGTACCGACCGATCTGAAACTCTGTTGTTGATATTTATGTTTCAACGACCGTTTTATTCGGTCATTGTTTTCATGTTTTTACGACCGCCTCTTAGCGGTCATAGATTGGCAATTGTAATGACCGCTTAAATCGGTCATTAATTTGAATTTACGCTGATATATCGACCGTTGCACAACGACCGTTGTTAAGTAGTATCAACGATTGGTTTTTTCCGTCGTAGATGATTATTTATTATGAACAATTTCGTTGGTCGTCATATATATAAGTGCATTTAACGACCGATATAATCAGTCCTTGAATGTCAATATAATAATAAAAAAAAGGTTGCAGCAGAAATACAGATATTATCAATTAGCAAAACATATTGCATCAAAATATCCTTACATTAACAAAACACATACTAAGTTTTACAAAGTTTAAAATATCAACCAAAACATATATATATATATATATATATATATATATATATAAATATATATATATATATATATATATATATATATATATATATATATAATATGTAAAGTCAATACATAGAAGTGTATATATTTCTATCATATCTGTTTGAACAAAACATTATACATATCATAATTCATGTTGAACTGAAAGAACCATCTATCATATTTGCGTTTTGCTGTCTGAATGAACTGGGAGATTAAGTTGGCTCATTAATGATCGGAAGTGCATTATGTCATCATGTATTTCCTTGAATCTATTTTCACTTGCATTTACACGTTCCTCATGCTCCTTAATTTTTTTATCACCTGCTTCATTATGTTGCTCCAATTCCTTTACTCTCTCCGATAAAGTTGCACACTCTACATCTTTTTGAGCTAGTGCTCTCTCAAACTTGCACACTCAGCAGTAAGCTCATACGCATATTAGCTATCTTCGAAACTCCTGAACCACTTTGACATCCTAGTGCCACCTCCCATTCCAGGGATGTTGTTCTTCTTTGATGGGCCAACTGTACTTAGTAATATCTCCTCTTGAGTTGGTTGCCTACCTTCTTGTGTACATTTTTCTCTGTATTTAACGATTATATATATATATATATATATATATATATATATATATATATGTATGTATATATTTCTAAAAGCATATTTGAAATATTAAACAAATATGAACATATAGAACACACTATAGCAGCTTCTTGTGTACGCGCAGATGTGAACTCCGTGTGATTGAATGCCTTTGTTGTATAAAAGTGGGAATAGCAATCAACAACCTGCTTGTCCTACAGATTCACATATGCATATACATTTATATTTATATATATTAGCAAGTTAGATATTATATTCTATTAAAGAGTGAATAAAGTTACACACAATCTTACTATGTTATGCGCATAATATTGGAAGCTTGTACTCCCATTATGTTGTAAGTCTTTAATTTCGCCTCTATTTCTTATTCCAACCACTGACTTCCTCTGAAATTTAACAATATTGTTAACATTTAAAAACGCTATAAATCATTGCACATTTTAAAAACAAAACATGAAAAAGATGTCTACCTGAAATTGCTCACTCTCAAACAAATCGTATAACCTTTTCCAATCTTCTTCACGAGCTGCACCACGAAACTCAACGGGAGGATTTGATATGGCACTCTCTCCTCCACATTCTTTGTAATGCTTATGACTATAATATCTCCAATTCTTATAACCCTTTTGACCATAAAGTTTGAAACTCTTTTTAACCAATTGGTCTTCCAGATCAATGTCAAACACATCCTACACATAAAATCCTAAACATCAATTAAACGCTCTTTGAAAAAGTACATATGGCTTGATATTTAAATGAAACACTGCTTTTCTCACCTCCATACGCTTATAGATTTCGTACTTAATATCTTCAGGTACAGCTAACCATCCAGAACATCTGCTGGAGCGCATAACTTAATTATTCGTGTCATCTCCCTTGAATAAAGTTGATGATATTCACCCACGACTTCTCTTGTTTGAATAAACATAGGTTTGGGCTTTCCCAATTTATCCTTCAATTTGAAAAGTTCTATCGAACGATTTAGTCCTCGAGTACTTTTTTTGTCTATAGAAGTTTACCACACAAACTTGAAGAAATTAAAATAAAGCAATGGTAAAAAGGAGATAATACTAACTACAGTAGTCTACACATGCACACATGTTATATCTTTTTTTGCTCCAGATATACTATTTTTCATTGATCTGCTTCTCATTTTAGGCAAACCAAAGCATCTGGAAAAAATAAGCATGTTTGAAGGTTGAAGGTAAATAATAAGATTTTACATTGTCCAGTTAGGAAATTCCAGATAGTGCTGTAACAATAAAAAAGATCAGGGGATGTGTACTAGGATGTTAAGAGCTATAAAAATTAATAGTTTTTTTTCACATCTAATGACATTATAATTTCTAAACAGTATGTATGTTCAAAAAGCTGCACGGTTTTTTGTAAACTAAATCTTGACATAAATACAAATTTGTTCTGTCCATTATAAAGTTACCTACTTCTTGTCTAGCCGCTGCTTCTCCAGTTCCTGCTTGTAGATCTGCTGATTCTCCAGTTGGCACTTGTACATCTGCTGCTTGTGTAGATGGGCTATGTACATTTGCCAATTGAATATCTGCCCGTTTTCCAGCTGATGCTTGTCCAGCTGCTTGTCCATATGATGTTAGTCCAGATGGTAGTCTAGATGCTTGTCCATTAAGGATGCTGCCAACATTTCTACCACCTGCAAAACGTCCTGCAAATGCTGTCCATTATTACTAGCAGTAGCAGCACTTGCTATTTGTCCAGCGATGCCACAACTTCTATCATCACTACTTTGGGTACCAATACGAGCACCTACACGATCACGTAATCTGTTCCCACTTCTCCCAGTCCCCATACTTACACCGTCTCGGAAACAGCCTAATCCAACCATCTATTACCTGTAATATGTTAACATTAATATTAGAAAAATCATATACTATTACTCATACATTGTAAAAGTATATTATATAATAAGCATTCTAAAAGCATTTGGGCATACAAGTAAAAACTGAAGTTGTTACTACCTCATTCGGAGTCATTCTCAAAATCTGTTTCAATGAGATTGTCTTTTTCATTAACATATTCCTCTATATTATCATCCAAATCCTCCAACTCATCATCTGAATTTAAAGGTGTCTTTACGATCCCTTGCATATGTATAGCCCAATATCATCCGTTTCAATGTCTAAACGAACAAGAGAATTTACATTGGGTGAGCAAGTATGAAGTTGCACATTATCACACTCATCTTCCTGCAACGCTGCACCATTATCTTCATTTTCATCATTTTGATTAAATAAATTTGGGTCAAAGAGATGACGATTGATCGACCTTTGCACTACTTTATATCTGAGGCCTCGTAGTGGTCATCCACATAGAAAACTTGATTTGCTTGCGTTGCCAATACAAATGGATCACTTTGGTACCATAATTTGTTAACGCATATGCTAGTGAAGCCATTGTTTACTATTATCGGCCTTTTATGGTCAAGATTATATCAATCACATCGGAATATGAATATTGTATAGCTGAGATAACATAGCTGTATAATTTCTTTTAAGCATCCATAAAATGTAATTTGTTTACCCTTATGGAATCCATCCACATAAACACCGTTGTTCTGCATTGACGTGTTACTATCCCGTGACGTGTTGTGAAACTTAACTCCATTTACACTACATCCTTGATAGTATTTCACGCGATACTATATGGTCCCATTGCTAGTGCATAGATCTCATTGCTTACGATTGACTGGTTCTCAGCATATAATCGTCTTACTTAATCCCAAGTCGGAATATAAAATATTTCAAAAAATTAAGAAAGGAAAAATGAAAATAGAAACACATTAAAGCACATATACTTCTTTGCATACCTTATTTTTAAACCAAGATGGGAATAGCATTCTATGGCGTGCCTCAATATCGCAAACATTTTGTTGTTTTAACAAGTTTTTATGTTCCCTGTAAATTAGTACTTTTACAAAATTTAAAATATTATGATAATATCATGTATTTAACATACGTCATACTTACTCCCAATACGGTTGAATTTCTTCACAATTGTTCAAAACATACCAAGTAATGATCTCCCAATCCTTTGAAGATAAATTTATAATCTTTGTAGCACCTAATGTGACATCCCTTGATTTGGGCCAAAAGTGGCCCAAAGAGGAGCTTATGGGCTTTAGTCCCATATCCCTTGATTAGGGAGGAAAATTGGACTTATAAGCTTGGGAGGCCAAGTAATGACACCTAACAAGTGGATCCACCTTTTCGAAGGACCCGGTCGTGTGGTGCGGCCGGAGCTTGGGCGGTGCGGGGCCCGGGACGGGTCGGGGCGTGATAGAAATGGTATCAGAGCAAACCTGTCGCCTGTACACGCCCGATGTGTGCGGAGGCCGGACGGGAGGGTGACCTAGGGTAGGGAAGATACCTCGTTGTGGCCAAGTGCACAGGCGGTACACCGACGGAGAAGAGACTGGACTAGAGCTTCCGCATGCGACCCGTCCTGCACGACGAGGACGTCGTGTCCTATTGTGGGGTGAATGTGACATCCCTTGATTTGGGCCAAAAGTGACCCAAAGAGGAGATTATGGGCTTTAGTTCCATATCCCTTGATTAGGGAGGAAAATTGGACTTATAAGCTTGGGAGGCCAAGTAATGGCACCTAACAAGTGGATCCACCTTTTCGAAAGACCCGGTCGTGTGGTGCGGCCGGAGCTTGGGCGGTGCGGGGCCCGGAACGGGTCGGGGCGTGACACCTATCGCTCGTACCCTATGAGCAAAGACAGATAGACTAACTAAAGGAGGGTCATCAACATCTCTAAATCTTTCAACATGAAACAAGCTAGTCTCAGGCCCTTTGAGATAGTATTTGGAAAAAACCAAACTCTCTTTAAGTCTAAATCATTCAGCAATTGATCCCTCAGGCCGGGCTTTGCTACGGATAGTTCCTTTAAAAGTAGCAAGTATCCTGTGCAATAAGTTCTAAATGATTAGAATATATATCACCCTAATTTATAAAACAAAAAATCATTGCATGAACAATGTAAACTCTAATACCTTTCATTGGGATACATTCCATGTATATTGAACTGGGACCTATAAGCAATGTTCAATAGGCAAGTGAACAGTAAGATGGACCATTATTGTAAAGAATGCCGGTGGAAATATCATTTCAAACATGCACAAATGGTAACTATCTTTTCTTGCAACCTTTTCACTGCTTCCACCAACAACCCTTTAGCACATAATTGTCGAAAAAAGTAGCTCAACTCAGAAATCGCATCCAACACTTTTGGGTCAAGATGACCTCTCATTCCGATTGGAATCAAACGTTGTAAGAGCACATGAGCATCATGGCTTTTAAGTCCAACTATATGGTCATCATTTACACATCTTGTTATGTTAGATGCATACCCATCCGGAAACTTCACAGATTTGATAAATTGACAAAAACCATGTCTTTCTTTAGAAGTCATAGTGAAACAAGCTGGCGGCTTATATATTCTACCATTTCGTTCCTGAAGATGTAGCTCATCCCTTATTTTCCACTGCTCCAAATCTTTTCGAGCCTTATCAGTGTCTTTATTCTTCCCTTCAATACTCATCAAAGTTCCCAAAATATTATCACAAACATTCTTTTCTATATGCATAACATCAAGAATATGCCGAATTTTGAGATCTTTCCAATATGGTAACGTGAAGAAAATGCTCCTCTTCGTCCAATTCAATTCTACTGCAGCCCGCTTTCTTTTCTTATTTGTTTTACCAAACTTTGTGAACTCTAAATTCTGCAACTGTGCAAGGATGTCATCACCAGTCATTTGAGTTGGAGGTTCTCGTTTTTCAGCCTTACAATTGAAAACTTGCAATGCTTTACACCAATGATGATTTAATGGTAGATAACGACGATGACCCATGTATGAAAGCTTGTGAGAAAAAGGCAAATATTTGCTGTCCGTGTTTTCGTTACAAACAGGACAAGCAAGTTCTCCCTTTGTGCTCCATCCAGTAAATCACCATAAGCAGGAAAATCATTTATAGTCCACAATACTGTTGCATGCATGTAAAATGTTTGCTTAGAATGCGCGTCATATGTTAGGGTTCTTTCTTCCCAAAGTTGCTTTAATTCATCAATAAGAGGTTGCAGTCGTATCCCTCCCAGGTGCTTTAGGTCCTGGAATTAAGGTCGACAAGACAATTTGTTCTTGCTTCAGACACTTCCATGGAGGTAAGTTATACGGTATCAAAAGTATAGGCCACATACTATAACAAGTACTCATGTTTCCAAATGGATTAAATCCGTCTGAGGCTAATCCAAGGCGCACATTGCGAGGGTCATGTGCAAATTCAGGAAACTTCTCATCAAAATGTTTTCAAGCTTCACCATCCGAAGGATGCGCCAAGATCTCCTCTTCGTACTCACGATTTTTTTTATGCCATTGCATATCATTAGCAATCTCATTTGTCATGAAAAATCGCTTCAACCTTGGTGCTAGTGGGAAATAGCGCATTACTTTCTGAGGTATTTTATTTCTTTTGTTGTGTGCATCTGATTTCCATCTTGATGTATTGCACTGTGGACAATGATCAATGTCCTTTAAATCTTTCCAGAATAAGACGCAATCATTAGTACATGCATGAATAGGGACCCACGACAAACCTAGGTCATGTAAGAACTTCTTTTGCTTATTATCAGAAGTCTGACTTCTCCTGCGCCACGTCTCGTTTTCAACTTCTTTCCGTTCGATCTCCTGCTTTAGCATGTTATTTTCCAATGTTAATTTTTCAATTTCAGCCTGCAAATCAGGAATTTGTTCTCTTTCCTCTCTCAGCTTTTTAATGTCCTCCTGCAATTGCCTAATGTGTTCATCTTTTTCTTTAATATAGTCTTCAACATAGTCTCTGGCCACTTTCTCTTTTCTAGGTAGCCTTGGGGTCCCATCAATTGGCAAGATGACAAATACTTTATTCCTCTAGTCTAAGTACTCTTCTGTCCGTGCAAGGTAATTTGTATATCTTCTTGCACGGCTCATTAGTGATCCCAGATGTGCTCTAAATTTCTGAATCTCTACCCATTTGGTGTCATCCTTCTCTATGCTCCATAAATCGTACTCGTATTCATTCATGCCATCAATATTACGTATCTTTTGATTGGATGTGAACTGCCGCTGAAACATTGCCGGAGCGAGGCTTATACAAGTCCACGGGCCGATTAGAGGGACCCATTCTTTTGAGCCCTAACCGATTAGACATTCATGTACCGCATTTACATTCGTATAACTGACGAACCATCTGACTTTATTGAGAATACAGAAGTAAGCCTTCCATTCTTCGATATCTTTCTGTTCCTCGTAGGTCTTCGTAATCAATTGTGTCGGGCTGCTTTGGAAATAGGCTGGCATTGTGATGAATGGCTGTACAAAATGCTGGCAAGTCCATACTTGTAGTAACTGGGAGAAAGCTGTGAATGTCCCTTTTCTTTTCTTTACTATCTGGCTTAGGGTAGCTATGGTTTCAACCAATACTACAGCCATGGGGTTCACATTCAAGTACCATACTGAATATACGAGATAATATAGGTGCAAATCAATCATGTATGTAACGCACGGGAATAAGACTATCTCGAAGAAGGCGAGGACAAATATCTTTAACTTGTATTCTTTTTCTCCATATTTGTCTACTAACTGATTTTCCAGTTTTTTGAGAGTGCGAATGGATACTCCTGAATCTCCTGTAATAAACTCGGACACATCTTCATTGGTGACCTCGAGGTATCTGTGCATCTGCCTTTTCTGCTTCGTGTTAGGGTAGGGGGCTTACAACTTGCGGCTGTTAATCTTGTCACCCTTAAAGATTGTTTTGTACTCTTCTAAGATAGGGCAAAAATCCTCGTCATTGATAACGAAACATCTGCGCTCGACATCCCAAAATCATGTAATAGCTTTTACTAGATTCCAGTCGGTGGTCATGTGTAGTAGATCCATCATTTTACCAAACATTTTTTGGCATGCTATTTGGTCCTTTTTCGACAAGTCATCCCACATCGACAACAAAAACGTCTTATCTATATTAGTGTGGTAGATATGCATGGTGCAAAGTTGTTCCTTTTCCATGATTTCAATTGGCCTGTGCGTAGTCATAAAATCCAATTAAAAATATTTTTTAAAAGAATCATATAGCTAAAAAGTCAATACAGTAAAAAAAAACAACAACGGTGAAAGACATGTTTCGTTATTCATGTGGTGACAAGGAAGGTAATTGTCACGACACGCGAGCCGAGGGCCGCGACGGAGGAAAATAATTTTTCTCAAAGGAATAAAATTCGAAATAAATAGTTTTGCGGAAGCTTAAACAACCAAGGAGTTCATTTCAAATCTCCAAAATCAAATAAGGAAGAGTCGCAACCTGGACATTCAGTCCGAGACGAGAACCCGCGGGGGAGGCGGTTCGGTCTCAAACCGAGCTCAGTTTGCATAGGATACTAATGTATCAATCTCCCCAGATGAACACAAGGAGGAATCCTAAGCAATGTAAGGGCCCAAACCTCTTTGAAACTTACGTAAAACACTTGAAAAACCATGTTTTCGAAATACCGGCTCGACCTGTATTTTTCCAAAAGTTTTGGAATTGTCAACCTCTAGTTAGTAATTATAAGAACCCCTAAAAAAGCACGAAATCAAATTCGGAAGCCAAAATACGAAAAATTTTGATGATGAATTCCAGAGCTACTTTTGGTCGACCGGAGTGCTTTATCGGTCGATCGGAAAGCGACCGTAAACGAGAAACAGAATAGCTACAGGTTTCGGTCGACCGATACCTGTAGGTTCTGCAAAATTCGAAATAAATAGTTTTGCAGGCAACCAAGTGCCCAACACCCATTTTTCTTTAAACATTTTCTAAATCATCAAAACACCAAATTATTCACTCACATATGACCCAAAATACACATGCAGGTACGATTTCCGACAAAAGCACGTTCCAATCCTCATCAAACAAAATATTTTTCGAAACGTCGAAAATACGACTTTTAAGAACTCAAGTAGCTAATTTTTGATTAAAACCACCATTTCCTTCATTCGCAAAGTACAAGACCTAAATATCCAAATACACGTGTGATAAGATTGCAAACTCCAAATCGGAGATTTTCTTTACATAAAATATAACAAAGATATCTTTTACATCATAAACTTAAAATATGCACCGTTAGAGATAAACCTCTCAACCAAGCGGGCGGGGTTTTTGACTCGACCGGTAACTAAAACCCAAAATTTCCTCACAAAGGGGGTTTACAAACCACCCAAAAATATTCAAAATGTAAGTTAGTGCTTCCAAAAGTAAAATTCTTTACTGTTACGCTAAACAAGCCAAAGTTATGTACAAAATGTCACCTTCCCAAAAGTATACCTTCCCCAAGAACTTTCTGAACTAGCGTCGGGAAGTTAGCACCCTTCTTGTCGGTGCCTTCCCACGATCTAACGGATATTAAAAAGAAAGAAAGCAACGGGATGAGTCATAATGACTCAGTGAGCGGCGCGAATAACAATCGCGGCACCTCTCACCAAAACACATCCAAAACCAACAACCACAACCAAACAAATACTAAGTAAAGGCATTGCCATAGCCAATAACATCATCATGTGAAATATCGCAATCCCATACTAAACCAATTATTCTTTACTTTCTTATGTTAGCATTTGCTTGACTAATCACCCTTTTGGTACCGCAGCACGAAGGATCTAGGTTAAACACGGTGCACATCGCGTCCCCTAGTACCCTACAGGGGGCATCCTTTTTGGCCTTAAGCGGAGTTACTTGATATACCGGCCTTTCCGGAATTTCCGATTTTGCAAAGCCTTGCCTGGTCTCATAGCCGCCACCTTGGCCTCGGGCTGGCCTTAACTACGCTCACCGGTCTCTTCTCGAGACAACTAATCTGGAACTCCGGCGCCCACATCTCCCATTTCGAATCCTCGGTCGATATCCACACGACTAAGACGAGAGCGAACCTGGGCGATGCAGTCCAACGATAAAGAGCCACCACCACAAATATTTTCACTTTATCAAGCTCTCATTAGCGCTCACGTTGTTAAATGTCTCTTAATCACAACAATACTCACATGGGCCACACCAATCGCATAAGTACTAGTGATAGACATACAACGGTTTCGCACGAAATTCCCAAATTTCCAAACCAACACAATCCAAGTATGCCAACAATATCCAACAATTTCCGCATATAAGAAGTGCTCCCAATCAATGTCAAACCACAAGTAACCAATAACATGATCATAAAGTACTAATCACACTACAAGTTGTAATCACACAACCATCATGCTAACATCACAACATGCTCTAAAAACACATATCACAAAATCTAGGGTTCCACCACAAATTGTAAATATCATATAACATACTTGTATCACATAAATCACACATTTAGCATAACACCAACCCACAATCACATACAAGCAAAGGTGCCAAAACCACTTCACCTCGAGGGCTCGTAGGGAAAACTCGCAAGAACGCGACCTCACCACTACTCGTAAACACCCGGGAGAAAAGCTAGGTCAAGAAGAGCCAAGAGGGTGAGGGAGGGAGAGATAGGATGATCAAAGCCAAGGAACCAAGGGAGATCGTGATAGGGAACTCAACCTTAGGTCGCCAAAGGAGCTTCAGGTTGGTGAGGCATGTGAGAAATGGTGAAGGGGTAAACAATAAACTCAAGACCCGAACTTATCCAACGGGCTGCACGCAATTTTCGGTCGACCGGAACAGGAAATCGGTCAACCGAAAGTGCTCTGCACAGCACAAATCCGGTCAAAATAAACACCCAACCCCGACACGCACACAACCAAGCACTCCCTCGTGCTAACGGGGTCACCAACCACATGACACACCCGCGGCACGCTCGAACACGCATGCACGAAACGAAAATATATTCAAACACAAATCACAAAACTCCAACAAATTCATAAAACAAAACAAATCCAACCACGAACCTCACAACCCTCCCCACTTAAGGGTTTCTGTCCTCCGAAACAAATAAGTGAGGGAAACGCGCACGCATGTCAGCCTCCGGTTCCCAGGTAGCTTCCTCGAACCGCTGACTGCGCCAAAAAACCTTGACCAGAGGAACCGACTTGTTCCTCAGGACCTTGTCCTTCCGATCGAGAATACGAACCGGACGCTCCCCAAAAGTGAGATCCTCCTGGATAGGAAGCGACGACGACGAAGTAGCCTGGGATGGGTCGCCCAAGTACTTCCGCAACATCGAGACATGGAAAACGTCGTGCACATTGTCGACACCCCATTTTGTCCGGGCTGTCATCATACACAGCCCAAATTCCGATAATCATAACTTAAAGCAGTACAACCGGATTTGGCCATACACATCATGTCCAAATAGAAACGATTGACTTATTTGACTTAATTGGACCCAATCAACCTGATAAGGCCCAATTAACTCGGTTGAGCGCACTTTAGCCCAATGAGCCTGGTTGAACTCTGTTTACTCTAACTAAGCCCAGTTCGGCCCAATTGGATCCAATTTAACCAAAATTGCTCAATTGAACTCAATTCGATCCGGACAGTCAACAGGACCTGGTAAATTAAATTTTGATGATGCTTGAATTAATACTCAGCTCAAATTGCACGGCATACTTTCAATATCACCGCACCAAGAATACACTGACATTTATTATATATGTGTGTGATATGTATATGTGCAATATTTATGTGTACATACATACATATATAAACATATATACTTAGTTACACTTTTACATGTATAAAATATCTACATGGATACCTATGTGAAGTGCAAGTGTGAATGCATTAATAGGTGTGTGTGAGTGTGCATGTGCAGCCGACATCCCTTCCCCCCTTCTCCACCGACCTCACTCACAAACCCTAACCCCTCTTGCAAGCCACACACACACACCTCAAACTCCTCTATAAATACACCCCAAAACTCAACAAAAAAAAAGAAAAAGAGAAAGGCGGAGGCGGTGGGAGAGACCAGAAAATACCAGAGAGAGAGAGAGAGAGGGGGGGCTTAGAGAGAAGGAAGGAGCCGCGGATGTGTAGAGAGAGAGAGAGAGAAGAGAGAGAGAAGAGAGAGAAGAGAGAGGGAAGGAGAGAGCCCGAGAGAGGGAGAGCTCGTGCAAACCAGAAGCTCAGTTGACCTCTCCTCCTTCAGCCATCAAGACCCGCCACTCGCAGCGCCGGTCGCCCTTCGCCGGAGCCCGCCCGCAACTTCGGCCAAAAAATCCAAACACAAGGTATACTCGTCCAAACCCCTTTGAAACTTTTGCGGCATCTTCTTTATACGTATAAGAACACATTTAAGTGGTCGATAACATCCCTCGCCGCCTGCATCGTCGGCGGCGACCGAGAATAATAAAAACCTAACTTTGCATGGAACTCGAACGAACGAAGTACGTCCTGCCATTAATGGCCAGGTAAATTCAGCGGACGTAGTAGAACACATCTGAACGAACGTCGCGGCCGCCGACGGGCTGTGGCGGCCGGAAAACGATAAAAAAACTTTTTAACCGAAACTTGCACCGTTAAACAATACGCATTTACAGTCGTTAAAATAAATTTTTGATAGCACCAATGAGCTCAGGAGGGTCGATTACCCTAGGGGTGAGCTTCGGGGTGCGAATGGCGTCGTCGGCCCCGCCGGACGGCGGTACAGCCGCGCGCGCCTGCGCGCGGCTGCGAAATTTGCGAGGACGACGATCGGACAGGGCGTCCGATCGTCCGTCCGATGTGAGCGGGCCGAAATTTCGGCCTGCTCGCGTCTCACAGCACTTTTTTTTTTAAATAATTTTTTTAGGTGAACAGTAACCGCCTTATATTTTTTTTTTATTATTTTATTCAACAAAATAAAAATCTATAAAATCATCTAGTAATAAATTTTAATCCCTGTAAAATCAACATATAATCAAATACTCGTTTGTTAAAAAAAAAAACTCGGACGAAATAGATATTTTCCCGAAGTTAAAAACTTTTACATAAAAATATATATACGAGTTAAGGGTGCGAGATGGATATTTCAAGCCCAAGCTAATTGGGCTATGAAGAAAAAACAGTGCTGAGCCCCGTAAAATAAAAATTGTTGTGTTTATTCTATTTCTCTTGTTACATATAAAACAATTTCCTTTTTCTGCAAATATATATGTAAAATATTATCGTATTATAAACGCGAATAAATGCTATATCTATTTATAGAGATTTGATTTCTCAACTCTTTGCGTTAGAACTGGATAGATCCTAATCTAAGTTGTTGGGCAAATAAATATAAATGGTCAAAATAGAAAAGTGATAGATATTACTCTCCCAAATCTGACTAGGTATATTTATTAAATAGAATCCCATGCAAATAAAGAAAATATAGAAACAGGATGATGGATATTGCGCCTGTATAAATATATTTTCTCATTTGGATTGTATCTGTTCAAAAGTGATTTAGAGAGTTAAAGTGGATACGATCTCTCCATTTTCATAATAAGCAGATAAATAAATATGCAAATATTTGAAGCAATAAAAAATATGTTAAATATAAATCCAAGATTATTTTAATCATTTATAGAGTACCCTCTTTAGAGGGGCGCTGTGGGGGTGTTCTGTCTTCCCCACACGTAAATGACGAACGAGCCTAAGAATCTTTAAGTGCCTTATCCCGGTTTTCTAGATTTCCATAAATATCTAGGTGGCGACTCCAACCCTTTTCCCTCACCGGAGGAAGGTCGTCAACACACATGCGAAAGCCACTCCGGTAAGTCTAATCCGTATGCTGCATTGCCAATCCGTTCGGTAATCCTGAAAGGACCAATAAACCTCGGACTCAGCCTACCCTTCATACCAAAGTGCTGTACCTCTTTTTCAACGGCGACACCCGAAGAAAAACCATGTCATCGACCTGAAACTCTAATGCTTGACGACGTCGATCTGCATATGATTTCTGACGTGCGGTCACGAGTCGTTGACGGATCACTTTGATCTTCTGGTTAGCTTCCTCGACAACATCCGTACTCACAGCCCCCGTATCCACCATGTCATCCCAAAACAAGGGTGTACGGCATCGCCTGCCATACAACGCCTCGTGTGGCGCCATGCCGATACTGCTATGGTAGCTGTTGTTGTAGGCGAACTCTACCAGAGATAAGTGTTCTTCCCAACTACCGCTAAAATCAAATGCACACGCCCGCAACATATCTTCTAAAGTCTGTATAGTCCGCTCTGACTGCCCATCTGTCTGTGGTGATACGCTGTGCTAAACGTCAGATCTGTACCCATCTGATGCTGAAATGCTCGCCAGAAGCGCGAAGTAAAATGAGGGTCACGGTCAGATACAATACTCAACGGTATACCATGCAGTCTAACAATCTCCGCTATAAAGATTCGAGCCAACCTTTTAGGCGTAAAGGTGCTCCGAATAGGAATGAAATGCGCGGTCTTTGTCAAACGATCAACCACTCCCCATATAGCGTCAAATCAGTGTCTCGTCCTGTACGTCGCCCATGAATTAAAATCCATCGTGAACATCTTCCCACTTCCACGACGGTACCTCTAATGGCTGAAGGTAACCACCTGGTCTAAGTCGCTCTGCCTTCACCTGCTGAAAGACTATACATTGAGCCACAAATTGTCGGACGTCTTTCTTTATGCCTGGCCACCAAAACTGCTATCGTAAATTTCTATACATCTTATTTCCTCCAGGATGGACTGACAGTCTACTGCTGTGAGCCTCTGATAAGATCTGGTGCCTCAGCTCATCTGACCTCGCTATGCAAATCCTGCTACTGAATCTGATAATATCATCGGCACCTACACGATATTCCGATATCTCTCCAGACCAAAGGCGCCCACGTATCTCCTGTAAGGTGGTGTCGTCCTGCTCCGGCTCGACATGATATATGGCGAAGAGAACCCCCGGTTCACGTTTAAACGCGCGTATGCCCAGGTGGGTAAACTGCTTCGCCAAGTCCCACTCTCTCATAGATATTCCAGCTAGCCTAGACGAGCTCTTCCGGCTGAGTGCGTCAGCTGCGACGTTCGCCTTCCCAAGGTGATAGAGGATATTGCACTTGAAATCCTTCAAGTATTCGATCCATCGCCTCTGTCGCAAGTTCAGCTCCTTCTGAGAAAAGATATACTGTAGACTTTTGTGGTCGGTATATATCTCGAACTCTTCTCCGTATAAATAATGTCTCCACAGTTTCAACGCAAAGATCACCGCTGCCAATTCAAGATCATGTACTGGATAATTACCCTCATGGGTTTTCAACTGTCTAGAGCCATAAGATGTCACTCTGCCCCTTTGCATCAACACACATCCAAACCGATAAAAGACGCATCACTATAAACAACAAATCCGCCCTGATCGTCGGGTAAAGCTATAACTGGTGTAGTGGTCAACAAATGTTTCAACATCTGAAAACTCTGTTCACATGCTTCATTCCACTCAAACCGAACGGCTTTCCGGGTAAGCTTAGTCAATGCACTAGCCTACCTGCGAAGCCCTCCAATTACAAACGCCGGTTAATAAACCAGCCAAACCTAAAAAGTTTACGGACTTCGGTCGCAATTCTTTGGGTCTGATCCCATCGATAGGACTGCGTCAACCTTTGCCGGGTCTACCGGGCACGCCCTCACGAGAGATTACGTGTCCCAAGAAGTGCACTTCAGTCAACCACAAATCACACTTGCTAAGTTTCTTGAACAACTGCCTCTCGCGAAGAACTTGCAAGACTTGCCTCAAATGATCCGCGTGATCCTCCTCACTGCGGGAATGTACAAGGATATCATCTATTAATACCACCACAAAACGGTCTAAGTAGGGTCGAAAAATGCGATTCATCATGTCCATGAACGCTGCTGGTGCATTTGTCAACCCAAACGGCATAACAAGAAATTCATAGTGACCATACCGAGTACGAAAGGCTGTCGGAGAGTGCACGTTAATATCGCAAAAAATATTATTTTATTAGTGTTGGGCTCAGTGCGTTTCTGTTTCCTCTTCATCGCCCAAATTTTAATTTTTATCATGAATTAGAAAAAGAAGTATACACCTTTATTTCTAATTATTAGTTGAATTATAAGTATACACATATAACTCATTTTTTATTAAATGTGGGTAATAATTTATAAAATTATTGACTTACAAAATAATTTTATGCTAAAAAACAAACAATTAGGAAGGATACACCTCCATATTTATGCTCGGATTACAAGTATACAACTATAACCACTAAAAATTAATTAAAAATTGATAAAATACGAAATTAAATTAATTTGGGTCATAAATGGGCTTGGCCGGACCGGATTGGTCTGGCCTGCGAGCGTTCCGCTCGCGCCCAGGCGCGTCGCGTGCCTGGGTATTAAATCCCGCGCGATCGGGCGCGGCCGGGATCGCGCCCACGTCGGTTGGTAAAACCGACGCCGACTGGCTCAGCCGGTCGTGACCAGCTGAGCCGATCGTCGTCTAAATGACGACGGGCAAGCTCGCACAGCGAGCTTGCGGCCGGCCGTTCAGCCGGCACCGGCGGCGCTTCACCGCCGTCGACCAACCTTCGTAATGTCCACCTTATAGTTTTCAACCATTTCTGACTCAATGGAGATGTCAAAATTCTCATTCGAGGCTTCGTTTAATGTGTCTTTCTATTACAAAGTTCCGGCGGCGTTTCGGTGACCGTCGCGTTTCAGGACTGTGATAGGTGTTCCCAAGGGTCTCGAATGTGCTGAGTTCAATTGCGATATCCAAATTTTATTTCAACGTTCGTACACGGAGATATAAGTGGGTACAAGTTTAAGTGTATTTTTTTATTTCGGGGGGAGTTACCTTGAGTTTCGAGAAGTGTTCGTGAAGAACGGTGCTTGGGTGCAACCTTGGTACTGCGCCGGCGAGCTTCGACGGGCGTCGTGGGTGGTCGCGTGATGACTTCTAGACCTGAAGGACAACGGCGGTGATGCCCGTCAAGGTCGAGCGGTTGGCGATCACTCTCCCACTCCCTTCCTTTCTTTCTTATTTTCCTTTCTTTATTTTTAATTCTGGTTTCTCTTTGGGTTTTTTTTTTTTTTTTTTTTTTTTTTTTTGCTTTCTTTTTTTCTCTCTTTTTTTTTTGTTAGCTCCTCCCCTCCATTTGCTGAGAACCCTCACTTCTTTTATAAATAACCTACATCACACCCATTATCCAAGAGACAATTAAAAAAAAGAATCAATTATCCAAAAGATAAAAAAAGAAATGATGGCTTCGCCGTTTTTGGAAATTTGACTTTTAATCCCATAATGATTACATACCACTTTTACTTATTAGCCGGTCGATGAGGATGCATAATTTGGCTTTGGTTTTATGCATAAGGTAAAGCCTGATAGCAAAAAGTTTAATTATTGGTACTGGGATTGACTTTTGGACTAAGCGAGGCACTTCAACAATTCATCCGGATTTTGCGTAGTTGATTCGAGTAGTTAGGTTCCAGCACGACTAGACTATAATATGAGCATGTGGTGTGTATTCGGTCTGAGTCGAGTCCATGAGATGATATTATAATCCGAATAAAATTGAATGTCGATAGATTTGATCGGGCTTTAATAAGCTAATTGGGCTTTAAACTAGACCAAATCATGCTCGAAAGAGCCAATTGAGTTTAATAATCAGGCTAGCGTCCGCATACGAGGGATCCCGCAGCTCCCCAGCCAGCCAGCCAGCCAGTTTAATCACGCATAAATAGATTAACGAGCCAATTAAACTTAATCGAACATAATTAGGCTTAATTAAGCCAATTGGGCTTAACTGGACTCGGTTGGATCGATCGAGCATAATAGGGTCTAATTGGACTTTATTGGACCAAACGAGTATGGTTGAATTTAATTGTACTTCGTGGGCCATAACCGATGTATCTGGACCAAATGTAGACTTGCAGTCCGGACAAAATATGGTGTCAACAAAGAAAATGAACAGTGAATATCGAAAAGGTAACCGTAAGGGGACTGTAATAGCATTAATGACGGTGATGATGAAAATCATAACCAATTTTCGAGAATATCTTCGGTGGTTACACGTATCTCCGCGTGTCAGCAACATCACAACAAACACATTGAGTATCCACCACTTAGAACGAAACCGGAAGAGGGAGAACGCTGCAGAAAGTTGAAAAGATCGGGAGCGGATCGATAGTCTGTACAGCAAAGTAGAAGAAAACGATAAGAAAGGGGAGGGCGGTCTAGAATCACACTAGCAGAGGGAGAGCAATTTTACATTTTCAAGGGAGAACGTTAAACACTCTTCAATGTTATCCAGAACAGCCCAAACAGTAGAATTATAAACCGAAATGGAAGAACACTACCAATAAGACAGTTTAAAAAACCTTCACAAAGGTCTTCCAAACTGGGAGACTTATGATGGAGTGGCAAATGGTCAGGACCGCCACGTCACCCGGACGTTTATAGCAATCGAACATAAAGACTCGGTATACCATATAAAGAGGAGTTAGTTACGTAATTGATACGAGAATATTTTAGGGTTTAAGGCGGTGAATTTCTTAATGTATAAAGACTAGCGCCTAACCCTAAAATAAGGGAACTTGGTACTCGGCTCACTCTGTCAACCCTAATATTAAAAAGAGTGTTCTCGCTTCCCGTAGACGTAGGTATCTTCGCCGAACCACGTTAATCTGGTATTTTGTGATTATTCTCTATGCATCATCGTCTAATTCCTAATCATCATTAACCTCGTACCATCAACAATCAACAAGATAATATTAATATTAATAATATTATATATATAATATATATATATATATATATATATATACTAACACTTTTGAAAGTGATTTTGAACCCCAAAATCAATACTTCTGTATAAATAAGTAGTTTTACCGAAAAATAAAAATAAGAATATAAGAACCCATTTTCCATTTAGAACCAAATATACAAGTTGTAAAACATGCATAACATTCTTCGCATAGATTCAAACATGCTCAAATACACCAAATGTGAGTTAGTGCTTCCTTTCTACATCCTTTACACTACATATCCAACTATATACAACTAAGTATATACACAAGGCTACAAGTGTTTCTAACTACATTTAGCCCCCTAAAGTTATACTTCAAAACAAAGTCTTAAGTCACCGCTATCAAGCTAGCCATCTACGCACCCTCAGCCATTACCTTCCATAATATCCAATATCTGTAAAAAGAACAAACAAAAGAGAGTGAGTCAAACAGACTTAGTAAGCATATAACACTTCACATATACAAAGCATACCATAATTTGCATATAACACACATGTCAACCAAGACATGTATAAAAGCAAACATGTTATTCAATACGGTAATCAATCACCCATCTCAATCAATTATGCTATTATTATCTTGGATTAAGTTATCATGAATCAACTAAGCACTAAACCAAATCAATTAGTCCTCTTATGTTGATTTAGATACCAGAATGATCCAAAATAGGATAACCCAATACAGTACCAAGGTTATAGCAGTGGCGACCTTATGGCGTCTCAAAAGCTACTTGATGGGGCACTTATGGATCGGGCGACTCCGAGATCGAGAGACGAATTTGATGCTATTTGGGTTATTGTGGATCGATTGACG
The DNA here is from genome assembly GCA_002076135.1 of Xerophyta viscosa. Classification (NCBI taxonomy): domain Eukaryota; kingdom Viridiplantae; phylum Streptophyta; class Magnoliopsida; order Pandanales; family Velloziaceae; genus Xerophyta; species Xerophyta viscosa. The sequence goes on along the minus strand of MJHO01000383.1, from coordinate 8,909 downwards.
AAAACCTTGCAGTTTGTTCCTGTTCGGAAAACGTATATTCTTGAATGGTTGGCTAGAGTGTTCATTGCGGAGATCTTCAGATTACATGGGGTTACCCTTGAGCATCGTATCATATAGAGATCCTTGTTTCACTTCCAAATATTAGCGAGCTTTTCAGCAGTAGATGGGTACTGAATTGAGATTCAGTACTGCCCACCACCCGCAGACAGATGGTCAGCCGAACTGGACGATTCAGACTTTGAGGATATGCTTCGAGCTTGTGTGTTGGATGTTGGTGGTAGGTTGGGAGGATCACCAGTAACTGATAGCGTTTACCTATAACAACAATTATACAGTAGTATCGGGATGACATCGCACGAGGCCTTGTATGGTAGGCGATGTCATACACCTCTGTTTTTGGACCAAGCGGTGGATACTGGATTTGTGAGTACAAATTTTGTTGAGGAAGCTAATCAGAATGTTATGGTGATTCATCATAGACTAGAGATTGCGCAGTCCTACCAAAAATCTTATGCTGATAGATGCCATCGAGAGTTAGAGTTTCATATGGTAGACTTTGCATTCATGAAAGTCTCGCCACTGAAAGGAGTTCAGAGGTTTGAAATTCAGCGTACGGAGTCAGAATTCAGCGTATAGATTGGCCTTCCCGAGTCACTAGCCCATGTTCATAATGTATTTCACATGTCAATGCTTCGGAAGTGTTTGGGAGATCCGTCTCGCGTCGTTGTTGTCGATTTGCTTCCTGTGCAAGAGGATCTCACCTTTGAGGAGTGACCTTTGCAGATTCTTGACCGAAAGGAGAAGGTCTTGCGGAATAAGACCGTGCCTTTAGTCAAGATTCTTTGGAGTAGCCCAGTTCGAGGAAGCTACGTTGGAGCTAGAGGTTGATAACCGTTTTCGTACCCGATTTGCATTTCGGGGTTTGTAAATGCAAAGATGTACACGATTTTCAACATTTGTATGTGCACGTCGGCATTCCACAATTTTTTTCATTGTTCGCCACCCCGGACGCACTGTCATCCTCGGGTATCACACCAAACACAAGAGCTGGAGAGAGAAATTCTTTTATCTTACCCCTCTTCCCGTCGACGGCTAGGAGAATGTTCCCCGAGAATGGGTTGAGCTCCCTGTCGATTTGTTTTCCCCTCCGGCAGGGGCAAATCGCCAATGGGACGAGATGGTCAACGAGTTCCGTGACACCCCGCGCATCCGCCAGATTGACGTCTCTATAATGAACTAGCGCTTGTTGCGCCTTCTCGGTTTGCTTCCTCAAGTTGATCCCAATGAGCGAGAGCCGAAGGCAGATGCTCAGTTCACTCTACCTATTATCTTCTTGTCTCTAGATATGAAGTCGACTTCTAAATCTGACCCGGTGGAAAACAAATCTCCCGTCGAGTGCTGCTACTACCGGCACTGCTGCTACTTCAGATCAAGCTCCTTCTCCTCCTCTTTCGGTAAGTTGCACTGGAATCCTTTTTCTACCTTACGTCGAGATTTATGTATATTTAGTGCTTGTAATGTATGTTACATCTATGTTTCAAGTCACTATCCGCCAAATGCAAAAGAGGAAGGCCAGTGCTCCTCGCTCGCCGCGGCGTCGCCGGACGTGTTCTTATTTCCGGAAGCCTTCCGTTCCCTCCCCTGCTGTTTCCTTAGAGCTCGGGGGCTCCATCGAGATCCGTTCTTCTTCCTCCTCCCCTGACCAAAAAGGTTCAGGTGAGCCTCGTGGGGATCCGCTGGAAGATCTCCCCCAACTTCTTGCCGATATTACTTCTTCTTCTTCTTCTTCTTCGTCCCTCGGCGTTTCCGCCGGCTTCCTCGCTCCGTCTTCTTCCCCCGCTGCCGTGAGTTCGCAAGTTACTCCTCCTCCTCTGCCGGCTATGGTTATGGCCCCCGGGACGTGTCTATTTCTCCTTCTTTCTCCCTTCTCCGTCTGGTTCTTCCCGAGCCAGTCTTCGTGCTTTCCTTGTGAGGATTTAAATTTGGCTCTGAGGTCTTTTATTTCTTCTTCTTCAGCTTCCGCCTCCTCCCTTTCTGCTTCCTTAACTTCTTCCACCCCTTCTGTTTTTGTTTCTGCTGCTCTAGAGGAGTCAGTGACTACCTCTAACCGAATGCCCCAGGTCGAGCTGCTGTTCCTGCCGATGCTGGTGAGGAGGTCGGCGCCGCTATCCGCAGTAGCTTGTCGCGGGTCAAAGCACAAGCTCTCGCTGCCGTGGCGTCTGGCGCCGATCATTGGATCCTCCAAAGTTTGCTCGGGATTGTCTTAGCGGTTAGTGGTCTCCCCCTTTATGTCTTGTACTGGATGTTTGTTTTGTTGTTTCTGTTGGGGTAACATTCCTTCGTTCTTCAGTTTGGTAGGTTGGCTCCGGGAGTCGTAGGCGGTGCTGACCCGAGGTCGCCTCCAACTGCAATTTGTTGAGACAGAGTTGGTGAAAGCTCTGAAGAAGAACGCTGCCACGCGAGGGCAGCTGGCTTCTAAGGATGAGCGTCTTCAATCCTTGGAAGAGACTATTTCTGGACTGGAAGAAAAGAAAGCTGCTGCGTGCACGGAGATCAATCGCCTACAGGTGACCCTTGTGCTCTCTTTCTCTGCTCATGAAGCTGCTAAGGCGGCAGCGAAAGCGTATGCCCAGAAACTCGCTGTTCAGTTGAAGGCGATGACTGCCGAGCGTGATGATCTTCAGGTGGAACTTCGATCTGAGCGTTCAACTGCGGCCAGTCGTCAAGCGGACTGGTAGCTAGCAAGGGAGCGATTAGAGCAGGAAACGATCTCTCTGTACCTAAATGTGGAACGTCGCGTTTGGGCAGACCGGTTGCTCCGCCAGTTTCCTGCTGCTAACCCTAAAGATGTATTGGCGATGTCCTCAGTGATCGAGTTCATTGAGTCAGGCGATCATCAGTAAGTAGTCCTCCTCCTCCAGCAATTTGATTGTTATTTTGTTAATTCGGCCCAGAGGCATGTTTTTGAATGATCTGACGACTGTAATATTATTGTTCGGCCCACCGGCAAATATACATTATGAATCTTCGCTCTACATAGTTTAAATTCTATTCGCTGGTGTGCAGAATATGTTTGTCATTCTTTAGACCTTCTATTGGTAGAATTTTTTAGATTGCTTGCATGCCACGTGTTGGGAATGGTAGTCTCATCCATGCGCTTGATTCTGTATGATCCTTGTCCTTTCGCTTTCGCGACTTGGAAAGGTCCATCCCATTTGGGGTTTAATTTCTTGTTCCCTTGGATTTTGGACGACCAAGATTCTACGCAGAAACAGGTCGCCCTGTTTGAATTCTCGGGGCTTTACTCGCTTGTTGTAGTATGTAGTAGTTTGGTGTTGATATGCTTCCGCTCGTATGACCGCTTCTTCCCTTTTCTCATCTATAAGGTCGAGCTCAACTCTGAGTTGTTCGCCGTTAGATCAGCGTTCTCCCATGTTCGAAGAGTTGGCTCGCTTATTTCGACTGGGAGGACAGCTTCCGTTCCGTACACCAAGTTGAAAGGAGTTTTCCAGTGGCATTTATATTGGTGGTTTTGTAAGCCCACAGCACCGTTTGGAGTAGATCAGGCCAGCTTTCCTCTTCTCCTCTAGGGTGGATCGTAACCCTGATATAATGGTGCGATTAGCGTTCTCCACCAGCCCTTTTGCTTGGGGGTGGTATACCAATGAGAATCGGTGTTCTATTATATCTTTCGCATTGTGCTACGAAAATTGTTTCTTTAAATTGAGTGTCGTTGTCTGTAATAAGTACTCGAGGAAGTCCATACCTGCAAACCACATTTTTCCAAAAGAACTTCCAATAATTGTTACCTGTTATCGCCGTGAGCGATTCCGCCTCTATCCATTTGGAGAAATATTCGATGGCAACTATGATGGATTTTGCGTCCTTGAGCTGCTACTGGCAAAGGTCCTACTATATCCATCCCCCATTGAGCGAATGGCCAAGGGCCGCCGATTGATATTAGGTCCGTAGGAGGTAAGTAAATGATGTTAGCACGTCTCTGACAAGCTTCACACCTCTGCATTAGCTCCTCGCTATCTTGCTTTATCGTAGGCCAATAATATCATTGGCGTATCACCTTGAGAGTGTTCTACCACTGATACGCATTCCACAATCTCCACTATTTATTTCTTGCAATACACTTTTTCCTTGTTGGGGTGTAGTGCATTTCAATAGGGGTCGGGCGAACGCTCGCTTATATAGTTGACTTTGGATAATTATAAATTGCATGGCTCGTTTGCGAACCTTCTCTGCTTCTCGCTTGTCTTCTGGCAGGACACCCTTATTCAGGAAGAGTTATGGGGGTCATCCAGGTTTCTGGTGTCTCGTCTATGCACATAATATCAGCTCAGCGTTCTAGGATAAATTGTTCAGTAACCAGGCAATAGCATTCTAGTTCTTCCAAGAATATCCATTGTGGGGTGAATTCCCACTGGGATGTAGCTAGCTTGGATAGTGCGTCCGCTAATATATTCTGTGATCTAGGAATGGTTGTATAGAAAAGATATCGAACCTTTTAATGCTTTCCCGAGCCATGTTCAGGTATTTTGCCATACCAGGATCCATTGCTTCATAGATGCCAGCTACTTGATTCACTACAAGCTCGAAATCTGTTCTTGCTTCTAGAGTCCTGACGCCCAGTGCCTCTGCTAACTTGATTCCCGTAATTTATGCTTCATATTCAGCTGCATTGCTGGTCGCCTGGAATTTGAAGCACAAGGCATAATCTAGACGGGTTCCTCTTGGGCTGATTAAAATCAAACCTGCTCCACTTGCTGTGTCTGTGAAAGATCCGTCAGTATATAAGTACCATATATTTGGTACCAGTGTTCTCCCAGGGGTGTCTGCTTGTTGAGTCATTCCCTGTTCCCCTGCCTATGAAGGGTCCAGGAGAGGTGTAATGGTTTTCACTGGAAAATCCGCCAGCACTTGTGCCTTGATGGCTGGTCTGTGTAGATATTGGATATCGTACTTAGATAACTCTACTGCCCATTTGACCAGTCTGCCAGAAGCCTCTAATCTTGACAAGATGTGTTTTAGCGGGTGGTTGGTTAATACCTGAATAATGTAGCCTTGAGAGTACAGTCGGAGTCTTCGGACGGAGAACACTAGTGCTAATGCTAGTTTTCGCATTCTAAATATCACATCTCTGCATATCGTAGGATCTTGCTGACATAATATACTGGTAACTCCACCCTATCCGATCGCCTAACTAGGACTGAACTAACCGCTGCTGGTGAGACCGCTAGGTATAAGTGTAGGTTCGCCCCTATTCAGGACTGGAGAGCACTGGAGGTGTTGCGAAGAATTTCTTTATGTTGTCAAAAGCGTTTTGACGTTCTTCATTCCAGACAAACGTTTTGTTTGTAGTTCCAAGCTACCCAATGGTGGCTGCTTTCTTCTTGAAGGTGGAGAAGAATGGCTTGCATCGATCTCCAAGTTTGGATACGAACCGTCCTAGGGCTATTACTCTTCCCACCAGTTGCTGTGCTTCTTGGATATTAGTTGGAGGTGGCATATTCAGTATGTCGGCGACTTTCTCCTGGTTAGCTTTGATCCCTCTGCTGGAGACCATAAAGTCTAAAAATTTCCCCGAGGAAACTCCAAACGAGCATTTCTCCGGGTTCAAATGTAAACCCGCTTTCATCATGAGGTCGAACGCTCGTTGTAAATCATGGAGAATATTTTTTTTTTTTCTTCCGGCATTTGACTAGTAAGTCGTCCACATATGCCTCCGTCGTTCTCCCATCTCGCTTCTAAAAATGACATTCATTGCTCGCTGGAAAGCAGCTTGGACATTTTTCAGGCCAAAAGGCATAACTTTATAATAACAGGTGCATTCCTTTGTGATAAAGACAGTGTTCGGCGTATCTTTCTCGTTCATTTTGATCTGGTTGTAGCCGCTATAGGCATCTAAGAAAGATGATCGCTCGTATCCGCACGTAGAATCTACCAGATAATCAATGCGCGGTAAAGGATAATTATCCTTTGGGCAGTGTTTGTCGACTCCCCATTTTGTCCGTACTATCAGTATGCACTAGCGAAATGCACTAATTAGAGCTCACAGAGCGTAATTGGGTTTAACATCACTCAATTTACTCAGTTAGGTCCGATTAAGCTCGATCAGCCTGAGTAAGTCCAATTAACAACGATTAAGCCCAATTAGATCCATTTCGCAATATACGTGCCTACGATAGCATGTATACGTATGATGACACGTATATACGTATACACTTATATATGTGTATAATAACATATGACACGTGATAACATAGCACATACACATATACACAAATATATACACATGTACACGCATATATAAAATAATATAATAATTAAATAAAAAAAGGAGAGAAGAAAGTAGAGGGGGGATCCCCGCAGCCACCTTCCCCCCCTCTTGATTTTTTTTCTTCCCCTCACCATGCCCCTCCATCACCCACACCAGACCTCCATTAAATGCATTGATTTCCATCCACACCAAAAGATGCTTATATGTACACCCATAAGGCAGCTCAAACGAGGTGTGTGTTGGGAGGGGGGGGGCGCCGGAGCTTGGAGGCCGGAGAGAGGAAGGCGAAGAAAAGAGAGAAATCTTGAGAGAGAGAGAGAGAGGGAGCTCACTTATCACACTCCGACTCCACCACGTACGCCATCATCATCACCTCCGTTACGTAGAAACCACGTTCTGCCAACGAGAAGTCCGCTCAAGCCCGACATCGCCAGAGCTCATCGCGCCCGCGTTATCTCGTTGCACCTGACGCCTCCCTTGTTCTCTCTCGCTTCAAAGCTCAAGGTATACACCCGAACTTCATCACTCCATCATTTCTGAGTAATTGGGGCGACAACAGAACGGTCAGACAGAAGTCTCACCGCCGGCGAGCTCACCGAAAACAAAAAACACGAAAAAATATATAAACTTGCACCAATGAATATATTTCTATAAAAGCCACGATATTAGGTTTAGACTTCAGCACGGAACTCAGGACACTTTAATACCCTAAGAGCGACTGTAATAATGAAGAACGGAATCGGTCGCCAAAACACGGTCGGATTTCGCGAGCTCGAAAACTCACAAACGAGGCTCTGAAAGTAATTTTTGATATCGTAGATGAGTTAGGGATGGTCGAAAACGTTGGGATACATATATCGTAGTCCTGGCGGGATCGCGCCTCACCACCGGCGGCGCCCGCGAGCTCGCTGGGAATGGCGACGACCAGCTGGGCCGGTCATTACCGGCCCAGCTGGTTGTACGCAGTGTTAATCCCTGCGCGCGGACCCGAGCACGCGCTCGGGTCCAGCCCAGGCGCTCGCGCCTGGGCGCGAGCCAGACGGCTCGCGGACCGGACCAAGTGGTCCGGTTCGGCCCAATAAGGGCCCAATTACCCTTTTAATTTGATTTTATGAGTTTTAATAAATTTAAAATTAATTTTATATTAGTTTAATAAATCATAATTGTGTATAACTCCAATTTTAACAAGGTTATTAAATTGAGGGGTCCATTCCAACAAATAATCATATAATTATATGTAAAGTATATAAATAATTCATGTTAAATAAATTTCGGAGGAGGTGGATATTTTTCTGAAACAAAATTTGTAATAAATAGAAGTCCGGGGATAAGCGATGGATATTGGCGACTCCCCACTTTCGTGTAAATATTATAAAACGCGACATGATTATTATTATAAATAAATAAAACGCATAACTCGAATAACAATACGGTGAATAGATGGATATTTCATTCCCAACTAATAATTAACGTATAAATATATAACTTATTATTAGGGTATAGATGGATATTTCTACCATGATAATATGGAGCGTTGAAGAGGAAACGACACGACGCTGAGCCTCTAAAAAATATAAAATAATATTTATTCGTTTTTACTTACTTCAATAAATATATTTTTTAACAGTGTATATTTGTATGCGTATATCATAGATGTAGATATCATGACATTGTAAATACATATTAAATATATGCATATAAGTAGTAGAGATTTGACTTTCTCTAGATACGAAGGTTAGGAACTGGATGGATCCTAATCTAAGTAACTGAGGTAAATAAATGTGAATGATCGTAATAGAAAGTGATGGATATTATTTTCATAATACGATTAGGTATATTTATAAAAATCAAATCCCATTCAAATAAAGGATATATAGAAACGAGATGACGGATATTATCCTGAAAAATATATATTTTATATTTGGATGTGTCTACCAAATATGATTTAGAGAGTAAGGTGGAAACTGATCTCTCTCCTTTATATTGGATAAATAATTAAATATGCATATATAATAATAATAAATATGTGATAAACGTAAACCTATAATTATTCTAATCACCTATAAAGTACTCTCTCTGAGGGGCGCTGTGGGGGTGTTCCGTCCTCCTCACACGTAAACGATGAACGAGCCTAACGAATCTCAATGTGCCTTATTCCGATTTTCTAGATTTTCACAAAATATTTAGGTGGCGACTACAACCCTTTCCCCCCCCGGAGGAAGGTCGTCTACATATGGCGACTCCGCTGGAGACTCTTTAGGTTCATTTTAGGTGATAAAAATGATATTCGGTTTATATTTTCACATATAACAGACATATATATTTTGATTGATTATTTGGACTTCTTAATTTATTTCTTTCTGTATATATATTTAATGAATATAGCAAATACTGTATATACCACATTACATGCTATACCCAGGGCACCTGCCCATCCTACTTACCGGGACAATCGGAGCTTGCGTGCAATACATGCAGGTAGTCCGTAATGCATGGCCCCTATACCCTGGCCAAGATATTATCTGGGTAGTACATCGAGCCGATGTACTATGTGCATTGGTCGTCGGTATGAATCCCAGCAATAACAGGCTGTGGCGGCCCGTGTCCCGGGACCGCCCCG
>MJHO01000382.1:0-44379 GCA_002076135.1 Xerophyta viscosa | reverse complement strand
AAGCTTTCCCACGAGCTCACCCCAAAGAACTCTAGGAAAACCGAATCAATAGGTATCTAGATGCAGAGCAAGGTTGGAAGAGTGTGAAAATCAAGTTTAAATCAAATAAAATCTAAGAATAGGAGATGATCAACTAGGGGGAACTTACCTAGGGCTCCAGACTGCTCTTCTCGGGTAGAAATGAAAAGAACCCCAAACAACACTAAAACAACTACCCTCACCAACTCTCACCTGCTCCGATCGGTCGACCGAAACAACAATCGGTCGACCGAAAGTCCCAAAATCTGCATAAATAGATTCAACCACACTCGGCCGACTCGCTACGGATCGCACGCTCGTGCCGACGAGACCCCAACTAGGCCAGCTCGTTCCCACCGCGACCACGCATGCATCCCCACACAAAAGCAAGCCTCACACACCCATGCAAGTCCAAGAAAACATAACACACCATAACATAATCATGCATGTATAGGACTTAGCAAAATTTTTCAAACAACCACATACAAGTCTAGCATCATACACGAGCTAAAGACTACGAAAATCTAGTTCGGCCACAGACCTCACAACAACGATATCCTTTTTGCGCTATTCCATATCCTAGAAAACAACACATGCGAGATCTAGGTTCCAACTTACTTATTTCATGCGGTTGAAGTTGGACAAAACACACACATCCAAAAACACGTAAAAGACTATAATTAGGAGAAAAATCATACAAACATTTATAAGGTATTATATTTTCCAAAACAGTAAAAGGAATACGATTGATAGTATAAACAGCTGTTAATACTGCCTCGCCCCAGAGGGACTCTGGAATAGAAGCATACTGCAGCAAAGCACCCACAGTTTCAACTGTATGGCGATGCTTACATTCAACTCGACCATGTTGTTCTGATGTATTTGGACAAGAAGTTTGGGCAATTGTTCCTTGTTGTGAAGAAACTGAAGAAAAGCATCAGAAGTATATTCCTTCACATTGTCTGATCTGAAAATTTTGATTGTACGAGAAAATTGTGTATAAATCATTTTAACAAAATTTAAATAAATACTCAATAATTCAGATCGACTTTTTAAAACATATATCCAAGTAAAATGAGAGTAATCATCGATAACCACCCATTGTTAAAGTCGGAGAAGTACTCCACACATCAGAATGAATTAAATCAAAAGGACTTTTTGATCTTGATGTACTATTTGGAAAATAAAGTTTGGACTGCTTACTTAATTGACAAGAAATACAATCAAAGTTTTGCAAAACTACCGAACCTATTTGACCACTAGAAACAAGAGAACGAAATTAAGACATTGAAGCATGTCCTAAATGTGAATGCCATAATTGGGATGTATTTGAAAAAGTTGAAGCAGCTATTGGATAAGTTGATAGAAGATGCAGATTGTCCAACAGAAAAATCCTATCCACTTTATGGCCTGTCCCAAGCACCTTCCCCGTTCGCGCATCCTGCACAACACATCCAGGAGAAAAAAAAATATTAATTTAAGCCCAAGTTCTACAAGTTGACCCACAGAAAGACGATTGTGAGTTAATGATGGAACTAAATATGCATTAGAGACAAAGAGCGAAGGTGTTGAAATTTTTCCAACATGTGTGGTATGTAACGCATTTCCATCAGCGGTGTGAATTGGTGGAACAGAGATATTAACATTTAGTGAAAAATAGATTTTGATCGGAAGTCATATGATTGCAACAAGACGAATCAAAAAGCCATGGTTTATTACCTGGAAGAACATAAAGTGTAGAAAAGCTTGCATTTGAAGAACCGAAATTACTATTAGAAATAATTGATTGAAACTGTTTATACTGAGAGAAAGCATCTAGTTCATCTAAAGTAAGTTGCAGAGTGATTGTAGATAAAGAAGATTCCGCAATGGAAGTATTGTCTGCAACTGCAGCAGTTCGGTGTTGAAAAGGTTGTTGTCGTGAATTAGAATTTTGATTCCTCCTGAAATTGAACGTCCTGCATACGTCGGTGTTGTGGCTATAAACTTTGTGAAAACTGTAAAATTTTCTTGATTTTTGTGCATTATAGTTGTTGGATTTCTGAATTGTCTAAGAAGTGGTCAAAACTGTCTGAGAATTGTAGGATTTGGAGTATTCGAAAGAGAAGCAACCGTCTTCTTTCTAGTTTCTTCAGAATGTAATTCAGCAACAGCAAAAGATAATGTAGGAGCGGGATTTTGATTTAGCAAAGATGACCTATTATTCTCAAAACCATCATGAAGTCCCATTAGAAACTGTCGAAGATGCCATTTATCACGAAATGTATTGTAGTGATTCAGACATGTGGAGCATTGGTTTGGAGCAGATTGTTTATCCCAGATAACTGTCATTTAACTGTAAAAATCTAAAATAGATTGACTAAAAGTTTGGTGAAGGCGATGAAGTTCCAAATCGATTTAATATTGAGAACTTTGGTCGGTGACGTTAAATGTTTCTGCTAGATAGTCCCAAATCTCTTTTGTTGTCTGAAATGGCCCAAATAATTGGTTGATTTTTGGTATGGAGGTATTAGAAATCCAACTGATGATCTTAGCATTATCAACGATCCAATCACTTCTACGGACAGCAAAGTCTATATCTGCCTCACCTTCATCGATGGTAGGTGCAGTAATAGTGCCAACAAACAATCTTCCACAATTTGCGACCTTGTAAAAACCAACGCATTTGTTGTGCCCAATAAGGATAATTGGTATCATCTAAAATGACTTGAATAGGCCTCACAACTTCATTTTGTGAAGTCTTTTTTTAATATCAAGTTGTAATATAATCGATAGGGTGTAGTTTCGATGGCGTCATGTCGAGACTAAACGAGGTAGTGAAAACGATCGTTAGCGATGTCGATGTAAGTATAATAACGGTCGTTGACAAAGCTCGAAGTCTCAGAAATGGTCCGATGAAAAATCGCAAGTAAAAAATATGTTGCGACAATATATAATGCCCTAGCTCGATTATGGCTCTGGTACCATGTATGAAATATAATGATATAAAAATATATGAACTTGATGAATAAAATTACAATGAGATGTGCCTCTTATATAACAAGAGGAGAACTATGTTTACAAGAAAATAATAAAAATAATAAAAGAAACAAGACATAAATTGGGTATGGAACTAAAAATGGAAATTCTAAATATGTAATCTAATAGTTCCGTTAGTGGTCATTTGTGAATTGTGACTCCATTAGCCATCTATTGAAGTATATTTACTCTGATTTACCACCTCTTACGCATTGAGAGTCTCACCATATGCTCTAGCTCTCCTTTTTAAAAGAAATATATACAAAAAATATCCCTTATGTTTGGTGAGTAGACAAACCATACAATTTTATTGAATGTTGGGTCCCTCATCAATATACATCCATGACTCACAGAAAGCTTGTCCAACAATAACTGGATAAATACAAATAAAATTTTGATTTTATTCCCTTCAATTGAAATATATATATATATATTATATATATATATATATATATATATATATAAACTCTGCTATTGTTTTCTCTTGCCTTAGTAATAATGAAGTAGAGATCAACAAACTTACGCCATCAGAGAGCCATATGTACACCGTTGCAGGTTTGGCGCCATGGCCATACATTTTCATGCTCTTCACTCAACTATATTTTGCATCTTCGTATAACCTTATGCCAATTATAATAACTCATAGCTATTACTAAAAACTCACTAGCAAATTCTCTTCGGGACAATATGATATATAATAATCGGTAATTAAAAATATTTTTTTATTATAAAATAAGTAAGTTATAAAACTAACTAATTATAGAATTTAAAATTATTTTTAACCCATCGCGGGTGTGCATCTGTTAGTGTGTGTGTGTGTGTGTATAAATATAATAAGTTCTGAGATTAAGATGAGAGACACTAAAAGAGGCTAGCTACTGTTTGCGCCATGAGAGAATAATGTTCAAACGGTTTACCGTCGACAGCTACGGCATTGGACGACATTGCCGGAGGGAATGAGTCTTTTCAAAATTGAAGTGCATGAAAGATAGATAGGATATATGCATTAATGCATGTCTTAATCTTTTGCATGAAGATATGCTTACAAGCAATTACTCAACCTATATGCGTGTCAATTTGTTTTAAATTTCTGAGAAAAATTGCAAATCTAACAGATAAGCTGGTGATGCATAGGATTTCTAGCTTCAAATTGAGTATCATCATTTAACAAGGTCAATATCCTGCCGTTTTCGAGTTGTAAAATCTTTGAGTATACAAATCAATAAAGCCTTTATTTTATCATATAAATAATTATTATTAATAACAATTAATAAAAGGGGTAACTAACCCGCTTTTTTTTTTTGGTTTGCGATGTTGGATAGCAACATTTCTTTTCTCCATCGTCTTAACACCTCACATTCATGAATCAAATACTTCCTCCCTCTCCACCAGCCGCTGCTACCTTTGGGGCCACTAGCTCTTCAAAGTTGCCGTCACTTGTCGCTTCTCGCTTCTTCTTTTTTTAAACTATTATAACACTTATGTACGTTGGAAGATAATGGATAAGTTTATAGTTTTAAATTTAGTATCATAAGAGCTTAGCAAATAAAAACAAAAAGCACTGTTTATATACTGCAGACGACAATTGATTTGTGCGGGACCTTACAAAATTAAAATTTATCATTTCATATTTTCAGTTTCATTCTTGGAGAACTAAACTTTGCGATCTATTGAGGACAATGTGTAAGATTCTAAATTAGCGTTACATATTATAATAGCTTGGTTTTGAAAATAAAAGGCACTGTTTGGACGTTGTACATAAATAATAGAATAATTGATTTGTGCTAAAGTTTAGAACGTAGCATATAAGTAATGAATAAAAGTTAGATTGCTGAACTTCAGAATATGATATTAGAATATGATGGAAAGTTAGAGTTAAATAGTTTATTGGTAAGATGGATGTCTCACAAGTAATTTGGCATATATTACAGAAAATTTTGACTCACCCCTTAAAAAATAAAAAAAATGAAAGAATGTTTTTTTAGGTCACCTAATCTAATTCAAATAAAAAAAAAGTCATTAAACAGAGGGAAATTTGACAAATATGTCACTATCAGTGTGAATAGAAGTGGATGTTTGGAGACGTTCAATGAGCAAAGTATGGATTTTGGTAGGGTTTTGCGGAAAAATGTTCGTACTTTATAAAATTAATATAAATAAATCTCTATATTTTTCAAAAAAATTTATTAAATCACTCTATAATATATATATACCGGCCATTCTTTTTCCTCCAAATGCATGCATGTACTAAATTTTTGGAATAATGTCAAAATGGTTCATATATATATATATATATATATATATATATACCAGCCTTTCTTTTTCCTCTAAATGCATGCATGTACTAAATTTTTGGAATAATGTCAAAATGGTTCATACTTTTTGAAACTCAGTAAAAAGAATTCCTACTTTTTTAGATAATTTCTAAATCAAGCCAAATTTTAATATATTAAATATCTTTTGAAAGAAAATTGAATACGAAAAATAATGTGTTCTACAATTTTTTTTATTAAAAATTTTATAAAAATTATCTTTAAATAGATTTATTAGACTCTAAAGTTTTTACCAGTTATAAAATCTTTAGAGCCCGAAAATATTCTTAAAAGATATTTCTAAATATATATTTTTGGACTCTAAAGATTTTATAACCAGTAAAATTTTTAGAATCTAACAAACCTAGTTAAAGATATTTTTAAAAAAACATTCAATAAAAAAATTGCATAACATATTATTTTTCGTATTCAATTTTCTTTCAAAAAATTATTTATGTATTACTGTATTTTGGGTTGATTTAGAAATATCCAAAATTACAAATTCTTTTTACTGAGTTTTGAAAAATATGAGTTGTTTTGACATTATTCTAAAAATTTAGTACGTGCATGCATTTGCATTAGGAGGTAAAAGAGGGACGCGGCTCCTCCGATTCGGACCAATCAGGAATCGCCGAAACGGACGGCCGAGATCGGCCGATCTAAAAAATACGGATCTCAAAATCTAGTATAAAATTTTTATCGATTTATTTGACCTATTTTTAAGTATTTTTGGAAAAAAATTTCAACTATAAAGTTGTAAATTTTTATAAGATCTACAACTTTTTAATTAAATATTTTTCAAAAAAATGCCAAAAAATATACCGAAATGATGATAAAAAATTTTTTCATCATTATTTCAGTATACTTTTTGGTATTTTTTCAAAAAATCTTCAACTACAAAGTTGTAAATCTCATCAAAATCTACAAAAATTTTTCCAAAAATTCTTAAAAATAGGTCAAATAAGTCGATGAAAATTTTATATAAAATTTTAAGATCCGTATTTTTTGTATCGGCTGATCTAGGCCGTCCGTTAACTATATCCCGATGCGTTAGCATCAACGCATCAGGGGAGCCGCCTCACAAAAAGAGTGGCTGGTATAAAGTTGTATATGAACTTGTAGTATTTTGCTTGATTTGCCACTCATCGTTATATCTTGGGAAATGATATATGAGCCCTTGCTCTCCAAAAAATTTTAATTCAGACTTTGATAAAAGAAATTGTACCAATCAATCCTTAGTTGAAAACTTCTAAGTATTTTAGATAGCTATATAGTTTATTGGATAGTATATTATAGTATTACTCATGGTTTGACGTTTCGGTCGGCAGGCAGCACCGGAACGGTCGAAAACGGCTATTTTTCGGCCGTTTCGGCCGTCTTGGCCCGTGCCGACCGTTTCGGTCGGCACAGTGTGTTTGTGCCGAACGTGCCGACCGTTTCGGTGGGCACGGTCAGTACACTTTTTTTTAAATTTTTTAATAAGTATCATCAAGTTATTCGTAGGATAGGTAGACGTATTATGTTCAAACAACGCACGGGGTAGATTTACATGCTTTAGATTTCGTTGATCTATTTTAACAACCAGACCGACACTCAATGTGGTAATAATTTATATAATATGTGCTTTGAGTTTTGACAAATGAATGAGACTTTTTCTTGTTATTTAATTTTCATTACCATTTATATAATAAATTTTATATATATTTATTTTTTTGATAATTGTACGATTCGGCACGGGTCGGCACGGCACAGTCGGGACAGTCGGCACGTCTCGAGATCTGAGTTTACTGAAACTCGAAACGGCACGGCACCGTTAACCTTGGTATTACTAATCGTGTATTATATTATTAAATGTGAAATATTCCTAATGAGGATGATATATTATGATCACTATACCGTAATTTTGCCGTTTAAAATAGTGCCATCCAAATAGAAGTTTCCGTCGTTGTTAAGTGAAAATAGTATTGTGTAATACTATCCTATAGTATTATCGGTTGAGAAAATTTGAGAGAGGATATGGCTGATACGAGAGAACCCCATATATCTTTCGTCGGAGTTGGCGGGATATGGATGAGAATGCTAAGTAATTTTCTACACCCAATTCCAAACTTTGCGTCACCAGGAGAGAAATTTGCTTGCGAATGATGCATATGTATATTGTTGAAATTCATTAGCTCCAATCAGCATTGAGATTACAAATATGTATATTGTGTTTATACGAGTAGGACTTGCCACGGCCATATTATGTAACTATTTGTAAAGATAGACTATCATACAAAGATGAAATATTAGTATAAATATTTACAATAATAAAAGCATATAATTACAAGAGTATAAATACATAAACAGTTGCATATCTTTTTGCATATTATTAATAAATAAAAAAAATTTAGAAAGAATAGAAAAATCATAAAGATAAAAATATAGAGACACCATAAACATCTGCAGCAAGGAAAGATAAATCTTTGTATCAATATATATATATATATATATATATATATATATATATATCAGTTATAAATAATATATATAGTATATATAGAGAGATGAGAGAGAGAAGAGAGTATACATCAAGGTATTTAAATTTTTCGGCCGTGCCAGAGCTTTCCCCGTAAATCCGAACTCGAGACGTGCTAACCCGTGAGCCGATCGTTATGCTCGATAATAAAGAATTATTATTTTTTAAAATTTTATTATATTTTAAAAAAAAACAAAGTTTTTTAAAAATCAAAAAAAAAAAAGGATGCGGGCGCCGCGCGGTTCGCGGGTCGGGGCCCCCGCCCCCCATGCGCCCCACCCCCACTTTTAATTAAAAATCAATAAAGAAGTACGGTCGCCGTACCGTCTTCCTCCTCGCGAAAGATGGAAAAAAAAAACGAAACTTCGAGAAGAGAGAGAGATAGGGGGAGAGAGAGAGAGATAGGGGAGAGAGAGATAGAGAGAGAGAGATAGAGAGAGAGAGAGAGAGGAGAGAGAGAGAACCCCGTGCCGGAGCCTGGCGGCTCCGGCACGAGCCGGGCGGCACCGAGCGTGCCGCCCGGCTTTTAAAACTTTGGTATACATAAAGTTTTACAATGCCATATTTTTTACTAGATATAAGTGTTTGCATAAATATAGATAAAATTTTGTAGCATAACTACTTATAAGATACTATGTTTGATAATCTATTACAAAATATATATGAGTTAATAAGTATATAGGTCTTTTTATAAAATAAAATGAGAAAGAATAAAAACAACAGAGTTCGAGAATGCCAATTGTTGACGACCTTAAAGAAAAAGAAATTAGGTTTGGAGTCGCCACCTAATTTTTATGGAAAATTAGGAAATCGGATAAGGCACTTTTGAGATTCTTAGGCTCGTTCGTCGGTTACGTGTGGGGAAGACGGTACACCCCCACAGCGCCCCTCAAAAGAGGGTACTCTATAAGTGATTATAACAATTTTGGATTTATTTTGACATATAAAAATATTCGAGCATGAATAATTGCAAATTGAAGAAATAGAATATAAAATAATAAAGTCTAATTTTGTGTGTTGGGTTTGTGTCGTATTGTGCTTTTTATTTTTATATCTAGAGTGTTGGGGTAAACTCAGGCGTTTCAGTTTCCTCTTCTTCGCGATTTGTATTATGTTTTGAAGTAGAGATATCCATCTCGTCCCTTATTTGTATGAGTGTGATGCTAATTGTTTTAGAGAACCAGTATCCACCGGATCTTTTCATATATTTTAAAATATTTTATAAAGTGTGATTTTATTATTTGAAAACCAGTATCCACCGGATCTTTTATATATTGTAAGATATTTTATGAAATGTGCTTTTTATTATTTGAAGAACCAGTATCCACCGGATCTTTTTATGTATTTTAAAATATTTTATTAAGTGTGATTTTTATTATTTGAAGAACAGTATCTACCGGATCTTTTTATTTATTTCAAAATATTTGATGAATTCTTTTATTGGATGGGAAGAAATATCCATCTCATTCCCAATTTTTATTAAATATCTTGATGTGTTTTGTTAAATATTTTGTTTAAATATTCATTTCAACCTTAATTTTATTAGTTTATAAATAAATGAAAAAAATTTGATACTAGTGCAAAATGCATAGGCATTGTTTGTAATATGCATAGGTAACTTCGAGAAAGAAGCAATGTCCATCGCTTTTTCTTTACTTGTCCATTAAAAATTAATAATTTTACACGAAAAAAAATATCCTTCACATACCATACGACATTCTATGTTCATAAGATAAAAAAAAAAATAATAACCCAAATAAATCTGAGATATTAAATAAATATAAACAAATTAAAAATGAAGATGCTAGAATAAAAACTTATATAAGAGAAGATAAATAAAAAAAAATGAGGTATTTGAGATATGCCTTTAAACATTAGAAATCGGAAGTATTTATGAAACGAATGTGAGATAGTTAGTAGATGGCTTCCGGCACGGATAAGGGCGATAGGATTCAAAACAACGTATGGACGGCAGGACATATCAGGAAGTCGAGACGTCGAGTAGGTGAAATGTCAGAGCGCTGTTTTGCTGAACGACCAACAGGCGGTGGATGGCGGCAACCTATACACTATCCTCTCTTCTACCGTAATTCTTTTTCTCCAACTCATTTTAACTTACTTTCGCCTTGTCTTTTGTTTTATAATATTTTATAACTAGCCACAATTGTCCTCGCCCATCCTCCCCTTTTTTCTGCAATTATTGATGGGCTCCTTTTAGCTGCAAAAAATGAGTAAACCTCGCTCCATAAACTTTCAATGTAAGACCCCCTAAGTTTTCTATATTTGTTCCTCCTCAATTGTGCTTCTATTAAATCTACCTTCTATCTTACCTGTAACTGTCTAGTTTTTAAAATTTTTTGAAACTGGTACAAATGTGCTCTAAATGATGTAAATTTTGTGTATTGATTCCTCAGTGAGTCTAGTTTCAAACAAAATTGGTTTGAGCACATTTCGATTTGTAAGCAAGCTTCCGAACAAAGACCTGGTCAATATAGGAGCGAACTAACACGAGCTCAACTTTGTAGATAAAGTTGACAAAGCAATCGTGATTCAATTACTATAAAATTTTACAGGTTAATGCGGGATCGAGTTAGCTTTTCATACAAAAGTTTGGTTGTTCATCATTTCAATATGTATAACTTGAGTTAATTGTTGATTTAGTGTATATATGTCAGTTCTGAAATTCTGAGCCAATTGATATAATACGAGTCTAATTGAAACTTGAGTTGGCTTAATCGGTCGTTTTAAATTGGATTCACTGAGCCGATCAAGTAAAGTATGTTTCATATGCTTGGGCCGTTGTTTTTGCAACTGAAACGGACAGCCCGGAAATGGGGTTGTTTAGCCCCCTTCTTGTTTGAATCCCTTCGAAGAAATTGAACAAAGATAAGGAGATACCACATTTTGTCCGGAGAGAGAGAAAATTTGAGTATATCCACCTTGATTCCAGAAAAATCGTCGTCATGTCGGACGAGATCAATCGTCTCACAGTGTCGCACAGTCGGCTAAAAGGATAAAGGTTTAAATTTGAAAAAATGAGACAGTCGTCTTGATGTAAAGACACAGCGGCCTAAAAAGGAATAACTTGAAAAGAGATCATCAGTTTTACTGGATAGTTTGCTAGATTTAGAATTCTGATCAGGACACTGTCGGTTCTAAGATAAAATGTGAGAATGAGATCAGTCGTTCTCAAAGTGATATTGAACGTAGTCGGATTAAGGAAAAATTAAAATTGAGTCAGGTCGTCTCGTTGGGACCAGTCGGTTCACAGTCGTTTGGAGTTGGATCAGTGTCTCATGATGGAACACAGTCAGTTCAGATAAAATTTTAAGATATGAGATTAGTCCGTCTCGGTGATAGAGTACAGTCGACTAAGATAAAATTGATGGTGATTTGTGATGGAGTACAATCGTTTCAAAGATAAAATTTTAAGAATGAGATCAGTCGTCTCGTGATAGAGTACAGTCGACTCGAAATAAGATTTGAAAAATGAGATAGTCCTCTCGTGATGGAAGTACAATCGTTTCAAGGAATAAAAATTTTAGAATGTGAGAATAAGTCGTCTTCGTCGATAGAGCATAGCCAGTCGATACGAAATAAAGACAGCGTCTCCTGAATATAAGAGATTGTGGGCTCAAAAAGCAAAAATTTGAAAACAATGAGACAGTCGTCTCATGATAAAGCACAGTCGGCTTATAGAGTAAAAATCTTGAAAAATAGAGACAGTCGTGCTCATGATAGAGTAAACAGATCGACTCGGAGTGAAAATTATAAAAAAAAATAAAGACAGTCGTCTCATGATAGAGCATAGTCAGCTCAAGATAAACTGAAAAATGAGACAATCGTCTCGTGATTGAGCCTAAGTCGGCTCCCACGAAGTAAAACTTGAAAAATGAGACAGTCCGTCTCGTGATGGAACACAGTCAGTTCGAGATAAAATTTAAAATTGAGATCAGTCGTCTCATGATAAAGCACAAGTCGGCTACAAGATACAACTTGAAAAATGAAGACAGTCCGTCTCGTGATGGAAACACAGTCCGGTTCGAGATAAAATTTGAAAAATAGACAGTCGTCTTAAGATAGAGCACAGTCGACTCAGAGGTAAAATTTAAAAAAATGAGACAGTCGTCTCGTGATGGACACAAGTCGACTCTAAATGAATAAATTGTTGGATTGTAATTGATATTCGGAAAGTTATTGAATAAAATTAATTTTATTGAGCATGATGATGTCCAAAAGTAGTATTGATTATGCAGTGATTGAAGAATTTCGTGGTTGAAAAGTGTTGTCAAATGCTTTTGTTAAAAATGTTGTGTGTGGATATTGGTCAATCCGGACTATCAAAAAAGCAGAATGTCTTGGCATACCCTACTTCCATTCTTCATTTATCCACTCTCGTTCCTTATTCTTTTCTTATTTCTTTATCAGACAAGAGGTGTACTTTTCTTAAAAGTGTGAATCCAAGCTTGTCAAGTTGGCATCATCAGATTCTTTGTAAATTTTGTGAAAATTTGCCCAATTGTTGGGTTGGATGGCATGTATAGCCCATCAAAGTCTGTCAAAAGATTCGCTTCAGAGAGTGTTTGCTGTATGAGTGTTTTTGTGCTTCTTTTTTTCTTTTGCATAACGAAAGCCTCGTTTAATCTGAAAAGTTGGCCCCTTTCCAGGCCTTGTGGACTTATCAGTTGTTGTTATTCATTCTGTCTGATTTTGAATTTTTCCAAAGGAGAAATTTTGCACTAGTGTCCTCTGTACATGCTATTTTTTTTTGACCATTCCATAATTTTCATACAAAAATGCTTGCTCCAGTATAATGTTGTTGACGTTTTGGATAATGTCTTAAATTTGCCCCAGTTTGAGTTTGACAACCAGTTTGCATCTTTTCAAACAAAGTATGTCAGTCATTTGTTCAGTTTGTAGCTTGTCATGATAGTATCTTGTGTTCTCTTCTCAATACACGTTTATCTTTTCTATGATCCTCTAAGTTAAGAGAATGTAACTCTGGAGTGAATTTCGTTTAAAAATAAAATTGTCGATTTCAAGATTGTTGTGGAAGCAAATGTTTGTGTGGTAAGTTGGTTCTGGAGAGTGATAGGGTGATAAATTTTGCAGAATATAATCTCTAAATGCATGTTCTTGAATTTTCACTTGTCAAATACTTAGGCCACCTTTTCAGGTTTTCGACCTAACTGGTTTTTTTCTTTTTCTTTTTTTTTATTTTATTTTATCTTTTGGCGCGAATACCAACATTGGTGATGAAGGAAGTCCGGTTACTCCGATAAAATATAGATTTGACGTATTTGCACACTCATCCTTACACGAAGCTTTATCAAGTTTGACTCCGATAAAAGTAAACATTGGGTCACAATGCGTAACTTCTAGTTTGGGTATATAGAAACTTTAGGCAGTCAGGAAAAATATTTAATACATTTTTATTTATTATTCACATTCCTTATCTAGGTATTTAATACATCTTATGTGACGTGAAGTCTAACTAGATTTGGCGTTGAATGAAAGAATCCAGCTTTACTCGGGATAAATACAGATTTAAGGTGCTTTGCATACTCATCACGCACTAAGTTATCATTTGGAACGTAAATTGGTAAAGCATGGGTGGTCGAACATGCATACTTCTAGTTACTAAGATGAACATTGTAGGCAGTGAAGTAAATAATATGGCGTCTATATTTCTTTTTCTTCCTTTTTTTTATGTAAGACAAGTTGGCTGGAGTTAAGCTTGAGTAATGCATTGTTCTTTCATTCTGCAAAAATTTAGTGATATTGTGGAAGATTATGGTAAAGTAATTAGAAAAATAAAGCAACTTTATGATTAAGTATAAACTTCATTCCAAATTGCCACTCCCATATAAGAGTTCATTAAAAACGGAATAATGATGTAAATAAAATGAGAATTCAATATACATTATTTTAAAATAGACCAAGTTGACAGACCAATACATTTAGTACTAATCATGACTTTATTGAAATATATGTAAAAAAAACAAACATAAAAAAAGACAATAAGATCATCCTGTGAAACAAACTTGTATCTGATGTCATTGATCCCTCCGTCCAGGAGTCTAGTAGAAGCAGCATTGTTTGCAAGGCCTTCGGTGTCTCGGTGTACCATTGGGTTAATTTTTCTATACTGTTTCAGTTTTCCAGCAGTTCCCATATAATTTTATTTCGGAGACAAAGCAGTTGTCAGTGTTGAGTGAACCAATTAGTGTGTATTTCCGTCACTCTTGTGGAATTCACAATATGCATTCATATCATACCAATTTTGGAAAAGGAGGAGAGGAATGTGTCCGAGCGGGGAATTGGCTTTCAGTAGGCCATTCCTTGGCCAAACGTGTTGAAAATACTTCTTGCTTGAGAAACTACTGCCAAAGAGTTCACGCGGCGGAGTCGTTGAGTTGGCGGCTTTGTGCTTGCGGAACTTTGATATGGCTGATTGACTTTTGCTGAGGTTGATATGTATGTTTGCTCGGCAATTACTGATATGGGCGATTTTGATTGTTGTATTGTGGAGTCTGATGTTGTAACAGGAACCGATATAAGTGACTGCTGAAATTAAACCTGCCCCCGCTGATATGATTTACTCTTTGTCTTTCTTCTAGATTCATTCGCTTGATCAAGTCAGATGTTTTGAAGACATTTGTCATGTGCCAATTCAATTCTTAATCTAAGGCAGTGACGTGAAGCGACTGAGGGCGAAAGTAGAACGAAATAGCAAGTTCAAAACCAGCTTTTGGATTTTATCAATTTCCTAGGCAGCTTCAAAGTCATAAATTCGTCAAATCAGTTCTTTTTCAGTCATAAGGAGGGGTGATTTGTGCAGCGAGATTCCTCCATTTCTCTTTGAGCGAGAGCACGGAATTTTTCAATCCTTTATAGAGTCCAAAAGCCTTCAATGAAGATTTGTCAACACGTGCAATCGTTGTTTCTGATTGTGTATTAGAGAAAGAGGCGCGATTTGTCCCTTAGATGGGGTTCCTTCAGCTTGTGCTTTGATTTTCATTTTTGTTTAGATTCAAGTATAACCTAACGAATTGCTCGGTCTCTTCTCTAAAGATTTATCTCCTGAATAATAGTAAGATTCATGCAATCTTCTCATTCTTGAGATTATGCCCCCATTTTGCTACAGTTACTACTCGAGATATGCACCTGAGGGTCATCGGTTTCGTCATACTTTTCAAAATCTGGGACTTTGAAATCCTTTGGAATCTCCAAAATCGAGGTATAATAAAATGCATGTATTGTGCAGATCCAATTGTTCCCTCTGATGCATTCCAGGGTAAATTCGACATTCAAGGATGTGTCTCCACTTTGTCTTCATTTGTTTTGGTTTTTCAGATGGGATAATAACCGTCATGTGTTTTTCTTCAATGTTGACTGTAGTTGAATAAATGACTGAGGATTGAGAGGTAGTTAGACCCTCTGAGTTTCTAGTTGAACTGCTGGAACAGATTGTGGTGAAACATAGTGGTTCTGTTCTGTTTGTGAAGGTAAGCCATAAGGATCATACTGTGTCTGTCATAGTGCAGATTGGCTCTTCTTCTAGGGCTTTGCTATACAACGCAGTGAATCTTGGATCTCCATTTGCTGAATTTTTTAACATTCGTTTTGCTATTTGATCAATCACAGTTGGGTCATCATATGTGGTCAAAGCGTTCCAGAGCTGGATTACCCATGTCATTAAGTTTGTCTGCGAAGTTCTTCATTTTCCTTCTATGCAATTGTTCATGTCTACTCTTTAATTGTCTGCCATTGTTGGTATTGAACAGTGTGGCGTCGGGACCGAAGCAAGAGTATAAGGGCTTCTTTTTGTGAAGTCGTTTCCTTGACCGTTCTTGTGTAAAGAAACGTTTGTCAGTGATAATCGAATTTTTTGATGAAGAAAAGAATAAGTATTTTATAAAAAGGACTTTTCATAACTAATAATAGGTTTATTTTTGGAAAGAATTTTTAAATGTTTGGTTTGAAAAAGCAAAAAAAATTTAAAATAAAAAAGAATTTTTATTTTTTGTATCTTTTGAGATATGTGATTTGTTTAAAGAAATGAGCAATATATTGTTTTTTTCTCTTTTTGTAAAATGAAAATGAGTTTTTATTTGAAAGAATGATTTTGAAATATTTTTTTTTATGAAAAAAAAATTTCTTTATAAATTTTTGAAAATAGGAGTTTTTGTTTTCTTTTGAAAAGAAAAATTTCTAAAAAGATTTTATATTTTTTTTGAAAGAAATTTTGATTTTTTTTTTATTTTTTTTTTAAAAGCCTTTTTTTTTAATGCCCACTTGACAAACTAATAGCGCTGGTTGGGAATTATGTGTGCTTATTGGCTGGGCTTTACGACTACCTAACGCCATTTGTGGCGCAATGTTCTGTGCGCGATCTTTGATACTCAGTGGTTTGTCTATCACGTTGCAGCCTGTCAGCAATTGGCTGGGGTTCGCAAATACCCGACGTACCAGTTCACATGGTATACTCGAGTTTCGGGTACTAACTACCGCAGATAACATCTTGTAAACTGGAGGTAAGAGAGGCGGGCACTTATACGGACTACTCTCCACCGACGCCGGCCACATTGTACGCAAGCTGCCGATATGTCCCGGTAAAATAGGATGGGCTATGTGCTTAAGATAGGTCACTCATGCATATTGCAAGATATGTACATGAAATGTAGAGCAACAATAATAAAGACATTAACATATTAAAAAAATAATAATAAATAAATATAATGAATAAGCTATAATGTATGCATGTCGTATCAAAACCTAAACCTAAAAATTAAGTATATTGTAAGTCAACTTAATCAATAACGAGTTTGACGGTTAGTCCCCGAGAAGGATGTTCGCGCCTATCTGTTGACTGACCTTAAGAAAAGAAATAGGTTTTGGAGTCGCCACCTAATTTTTATGGAAAATTAGGAAAACCGGATTAAGGCACTTTGAGTATTCTTAGGCTCGTTCGCGGTTTACGTGTGGGGAAGAGGTATCATTACCCCCACAGCGCCCCCTCAAAAAGAGGGTACTCTAGAAGTAGATTATAAACAATTTTGGATTTTATTTTTGACATATAAATATTCGAGCATGAATAATTGCAAATTGAAGAAATAAATATAAAATATAAAGTCTATTTGTGTGTTGTGCGATGTGTTTTTTTTTTTAATTTATTTTATATTGTGTTGGGCTCAAAGCGCGTTTCTCGTTTTCTATTCATCGCCCGATTTGTAACTTATGTTTTTGAAGGTAGAGGAATATCCATCTCGTCCCTTATTTGTATTGGGAGTGTGAATGCTAAATAGTGTTTAGAGAAACCAGTATCCACCGCGATCTTTTTCATGAGTGATTTATAAAATTATTTTATAAAAAGTGTGATTTTATTATTTGAAAACCAGTATCCACCGGAATTTTTTTCTAGTATTATTTGAAGATATTGTTCTTATGAAATGCCAGTGCTTTTTATTATTTTGAAAGAACCAGTATCCCCGGATCCTTTTTTATTTACTATTCAAAAATGATTTGATGAATCTCTTTTATTGGATGGAAGAAATAACCAATCTCATTACCAATTTTTATTAAATATCTATTTTTGGAGTGTGTTTGTGGGTTGGAATATATTTGTTGTAAAAATATTCATTTTCAAAACCTTAATTTTATTAGTCTTGTAAAATAAACTGAAAAATAAAATAAAAAAGAATAATTAGAATAGGATACGTAACTTCGAGAAATGTCCATCACAGTTTTTCTTTACTTGTCATTAAAATTTATTTCGGGGAAATATCCATCTCCTCCGAATTTCTATATTCATATCATATATTCATGTTTATAATTACTAGTTAAAATGAGATGACTAGTACTTAGAGAAGATAATAAAATGGGTTTTGAGATGCTTTACCTTAGAATCGGAGTTTAACGGTGTGAGTTGTCTGTATTAGGAATTTGGCTCCGCGGTGGCGATGGTTCCAACGTGCGGCGGCGTCAGGAAGTCGAGGACGTCGTCGGTGAGATGTCAGCGGTGTTGGTGACGACCAACGGCGGTGGAGGCGGCACTCCACTATTCTCTCTCTACGTATGTCAGTTCTGAAATTCTGAGCCAAATTGATATAATCGAGTCTAATTGAACTTGTGTTGGCTTAATCGGGTTAATTGGATTCAACTGAGCCAATCAAGTAAAGATGTTTTCAATTATGCTTCGCGGCCACCGTTAATGTATTCTTGACCAACTGAAAACGGACAGCCCGGACAAAATGGGGTGTCTACACCAATTAAGTAACTATTTAGTCGTTATGTAGTGAATGTTGTCAATCTCCGGCAAATTGCTGAATGATTTTGCGAAAGAAATCGAGAATTAAGATCATAAGAGTGAGAACGATATGATAATGTAAAAGTAAGAGCTAAAAGTACCGCGCATCGGAATTTGGACGACGGTGACATTGTGTTCAATCTAGATGGAGAAAGGAAAAAATACGGAAGTGGTGGCGGTGTCAATGGTCTAAGTGGCGGCAAGGGAACTGATGGCGGCAATAGAGCTCCGAGCTAGGGTTTGAATATAGATAAGTAAAATGACCGGATCGATTTTTATGAAGAGAGATTAAAAAAAAATTATTGCTGAAATAGTAGAAAAATCATAGAGTTATTCAGCATAATCAAATTTTATTCGTGCAAAAAAATTTGCTTTTCAGCATATGTATGATAATAAGAGATAGTACCTAATTTCTACTATTAATATATTTAGTACACAGTAATTACTGTCAACAGGACTGAAAATACGAAATTTTTTTAAATTATAATTATTTTAATATTTATTTATTAAAATAAAGTTATTAAAAAGTTATTTGCCAAACTAAGTTCCGCGACGCCACGTCGGTGCCATGCAGGCAAGAGCGTCTTTTGAAAAGACGCTCTTCGTGCTGACTAAGCAGGGGGAAGTGCGTCTTTTCAAATAACGCTCTTCTGGAAAAAAGCGGGACTGCAAAAGACGCACTTTCCCTTGCCGAGGGCACCCCAGGGCTCCCATCTTGAATTTTTATAAGGGAGGAAAGTGCATCTTTAACTCCACCCCTCACCCCAATCCCCCCATTTTCAGCTTTTATCTCAAATCCCTCCCCAAAACGCCCGTCTCCACCACCGTGATTCGCCGCCCCTCACCCCCGATCGCCGTCCGAAGCTCGAAATATACGTTGTTTGTCGCCCCTCCCCGTTGTTCGTATATTGAAAGAGGTAATTTTTAGATTAATATCGATTTGTATAATTAAAATTTAGGGTTTATAAAATTTGATATTTATTTATGGTTTTGATTTTCTATATGTATAGGATTTATGAGATGTAATTTTGAATTTTATGATATATACCATGGGGTTTGCCGAAATTTCTATGTATGTATGTATATAGTAGCGTCTACCAATGGGACAAAGGATGTATGTGATCCGAATCCCCAAGGGATGTCTAAGGAACTCGGTGTAATTAGATCTAGAGGGGCTAGGAGGAAATGGCCGAATGAGAGAGAGAGTAAGATTTGGTGTGGCCGAATACCACTTTGTTTTTCTTTGCTTGTATTAATAGAAAAACATTACAAAATCTAGCTTCTATTACAGCAATTATAACTTTAAAGACTATTAAAGCAAATACAATAACTACTTAGTGGGGATAGGAATGGTCCCTTGACCGAATGCCTTGAGCCACCCCTTAGCCTTCCGCGCGCTCCCCGCTGATTCTGCCGCGCCACGCCACACGCTCGCTGGACTTCCGCGCGCGCGCCGCTAGTTCTGCCGCGCCACGCACACACACCGCTGGCCTTAGTACCGCGCCATGCGTGCCCGCTGGCCTTCCGCGTGTTGCGCGCCCGCTGTGCCAATGCGCACCCACTGGTCCTGCCGCCCCAATGCAACTCTCCGCTGGCCTTCCGCGCGTTGCGCGCCCACCGCTAGCCTCTGTGCCATCGAGCCCGCTGGCCTTATCGCGCCGTGAGAACCTTGTCACTATGTCCTTCCTTGAACCCAAGATCCTCCTGGAAATCAAACCTCCCCTCTATAGATTCATTGCTCCGTAAATGCAGCTTTAAAGCAATTCTTCTTGAGGTTGCCACATATATCCCTTCTTGCAAGAGTGTCTTTGACAAAAGTGCAATATTTTTGGGCACCTCCTTCATGCCATTGGTTGTTTTTTCCCCTGTCCTCTCTATGGTGACGTCTTGCTTCCTTAATGAGAATGTATGGTTAGCCCCATGCCGAAGATAGATCGCACCAAGCGAACTTGATCTGCAAACTCGTAGTGGCACTTCCATCTTTCCTGCTTGTTATTGTTTAGCATCCAACACTGAGGTTCCTCCCGTAAGGGATAGTCTACACTCAAATAGCAATATGGTTTAACTAATACCGTCCGAAGATGCTCCAGAGTTATCAATTTGACAAATCTCAGGTATTCTACAGAGATGCATTGGCTAGACTACTGTCAGATTTTAACCTGAATGTTCATTGTAAAGAGCTCTTCTCGCTCCTTATCATTATGAGGGTTCTATAGGCCGTCGTGAAATGCACCTCCTCTTGCGTCGGCCATCTATGAGTGCAAGGGTGGGATCCGAACTCCTCCATCTTGAGGTGATTGGCTCCTCTCCTTCTAAAACCTTATGGATGTTAAAGTCCTTGCCCCTTAACATGCTCCCTTGTTCTCTCTTTGGACTGCGATCTTGTCTGGACCTGGAGAGTCCATACAACTCGGCTGAGTGTGCCCTTCTTGTTTGGTCAATTGCGTACAAGTCGCTTGTGTCTTTCTCTTGAGTAGTGCCTTGAGCCGCCCCTTCATGGCACCCCGAGCCAACCCTGGGCGGTTCGGTTTGCATTCCACGCATCCTAATCTTCTCATAGACCATGGCTCTCTTGCATGCATCATTAATATCCCTAATCGGATTCAAATCAACTTCTTCAAACAATTCTTCACGCAATCCCGTCAAGTATTTTCGAAAGGAGACCTCTGGGTCTTGTAGCCGCACTCCCATCACCAAGGCTTAGCCCTCCGAAATTCGGTGTGTAACTCTTGCATCATTTGGGCTTCTCCTTGCCCAGGATTGCCATGCCTTCCACCTCGCTTCCTCGTATCCCACGGGATAGAATTGTTCCTTGAGTTGTTTCTTGAATGCCTGCCCATGTGAGTCCCACGGATACCATACTCCCGTAGATGTGCACCTTACCACCAACCTATAAGTGCATGGACGAATCTTAGAGACTTTGAACGCAAGACGTACGAGTCTCCCATAGTTTAGACAGCAAAAGTAACTCTCTAGTTGATCAATCCATAGGGCACCTCTAATCTTCTCTCCATTCACCTTCCCCATTGTATCACGGGTAAGCGTCGTCACTTGTTGCATACTACGCATTGAATGGGGCCTAATGGCCTTCGAACCGCGCCTTTGCCATGCTCCCCAATGGTTTGCATCTCGGCCCTCCTCTTGCATGTGCTCCTTGCCGAGCCCGGCTGCAACTGGGGTCCTCTCAACATCATCCAACATGTAATAAAGGCTTCCCCTCGCTCCCATGCCCGTGGCATGGTTGGGTTGTAGCCGCCCTTGTTTGGCTCAATGGACCATCTCCTCATGAGTGCACCAAACTTGAGATCCTGCTTCATTGGTCGAGCTTGCCAACTTCGTCAGAGTCTCGTCCGTCTTGGTTGCCATGGTCTTGAACTCATCCTCGAACCGCGCCAAACGATCCTCAATCTGAGTTGATGCGTGCATCTCCATGTTCCTCCATGATAGGATGATGTGCTCCGATTGATGAAAATCCTCCACTTCTTTGCCGTGGCTCTTGTTCCTTGTTTGCCAGCACCATGTCCTTCTCAGGATTAAAAAGGCTCCTAAGCACTCCATCACGGTCTATGCTCTGATACAAACTTGATCCGAATCCCCAAGGGAATGTCTAAGGAAAACTCGGTGTAATTAGATCTAGAGGGGCTAGAGGGATAATGGACCTGGAGAATGAGAGAGATGGAGTGTAGAGGATCATTTGGGATGTGGAATGTCATCGAATACCACTCTGTGTTTTTCTATGCTTATATTAATAAAGGAAAAACCTTACCAAAGACACCTAGCTTCTATTACAGCATTATAATCTTTAAAGACTATTAAAGCAAATACAATAACTACTTAGTGGGGATAGGAATGGTCCCTTGACCGAATGCCTTGAGCCACCCCTTAGCCTTCCGCGCGCTCCCCGCTGATCTGCCGCGCCACGACAACACCCGCTGGCCCTTCCGCGCGCGCGCCCGCTGGTCTGACCGAGCCACGCATAACCCGTGGCCTGTCCGCCCGCGCGCCCGTGGCCTTACCTCCGTTGCGCGCCCGCTGTCCTGCTGTTCCATGCGCGCCCACTGGTCTGCCGCGCCATGCGCTCCCGCGCCTTCCCGCCGCGTTGCGCGCCCCGCTAGCCTGCGTGTCTGGGCGCCCGCTGGCCTTCCGCGCCTTGGCAGACTTGGCCGCACCTTTGCCGCGCCTATGCCGCGCCTATTGGCCACGCCTATGCCATGGCACCCAAGTCAATGCTACTATGTCCTTCCTTGACTAAGATCCTCCTGGATTCAGTATGTATTATATTAAAATTTTGAATTTTAAGTTTGTTTGTAATTTTGAATTTTATGTATATATAACGTATGGGGGTCTACTGAAAATTTGAATTTTATAGGGTTACATGTTTTTCGGATCTGCCGAAATTGGTATATATGTAAGTATGTATGTATGATATTGTGCATGTATTACGGTTTTATGTATGTATATATTTGATCTTAATTTTAATTTTTTATTTAGATTTCTATATTTGGCAGATATGTCGGATAGAATTCTGCAAGTTCATTGCTATATAAATGGTTGTGTTGTTGATGGACCTAACGGTGTCGAGTACGATTGTGATCTAATTGGCGGTATTCTTGTCAAGAGTGGAATGACAGTGGATAATCTAAAAGCTGAGTTGTATAACGAATTTGATATTGACCGGACCCGATATAGATTAAATATAGTTTATCGTTGTCCGATGATATTGCCTACCGGTACTAAGTATAGGAGGCAATCTATTAACAATGATAAACAAGTTAGATATATGATAGATGTATCTCCGACGTCTGGTGTGAGGTTCCGAAGATTTAGAATTAATGTTATCGGCTTAATTACCGTTGATCGCGAGTTTATTCGATTTGTTGGGTGATTAATTGGCTTTGAATTGAATTGAAATTTATTTTGATTTATTTGATTGTATTTTTGGGCCAAATTGGGCCCAACTCATGTTGGGCGCGGCCGAGCCTAAAGCGGAACGGACGTGCGGGCGAGCGATTAGGCTCGAGCCCATCGCGCCCGATCAAACTCGCTCACCCCTCTCTCTCGCTCGCGTCTCTCTCTCTCTCTCTCTCTCTCTCGTGATTTACCGCGCCCGATCGCATGCCGCCGCCAGCGTATGCGTCACTGCCAATGCCTCTCCTCCCCAGCGCGATGTCTCCCGACCTATCTTGCACTCGATCTCTCGTCGCCCACGTGGAACCCTAGATCGGCCGCTCTCGATTCCGTCGACGTTGCTGCCCGCCGTTCCTGCCGCCTGTTGCTGGCCGTGACCTCATCCGACGCTGCCTAACACGCCATCGACCCTCCTCGTCGTCGATTGAGCCGTCGTCCACCGGATCTGCCTCTTCGGTCTCTGACCTGCTGCTGGCAACGCCGCCGCCGCCAGTCGCAGCTGCTTCTCTGGCCAACGTTAGAGTCGCCGCTGTCTCCTCCGCCTCCTGAGCTCCTCGGCCGCCGCTAACTTCACCACCACCGCCACTGTAGCCACCGACCACCGTCTCCGGCGATCTTCTCCGGCGAACTCAG
Source organism: Xerophyta viscosa (assembly GCA_002076135.1). Classification (NCBI taxonomy): domain Eukaryota; kingdom Viridiplantae; phylum Streptophyta; class Magnoliopsida; order Pandanales; family Velloziaceae; genus Xerophyta; species Xerophyta viscosa. Next base: position 20,663 of record MJHO01000382.1, on the reverse strand, counting down.
CCGCGTCGCCTCGACTCCGGGAATGCATTAGTGAAGCTAGTTTCGGAAGAACTTCGGTAATTTGCGTCGATTTTGCCGACCATAATCTGGTAAGGGTAGGATGAAGGTGAGTGCCCCGACGGTCTCACTTGTTTGTTAGTATAATCATGTTATGAATGATATACTATGATATGATTTATTGTGGTGTTAGCATGTGAATTAAATAGTAGTATTTATGCTAGCTATACTGGTTGTCTCTAGTGATGTGCTATATTTTAGCTTGTGATACGTGAAAGCATGTATAATATATCCTGTTTTCATGATTAGTACACTGGATGTTTGGAAATCATGTTTATGTATTAGCATGTTATTTGATGTGGTAGGCTACTTGGCCGGTTATTACAGCATGTACATTGGACTAGTACCTTAGTAGTGGATGCCTAAAATTATGACATGCTTAGTCGTGACGTGTAGATAGATGTGACACTTGTCTATAAAGGTTACGGGCGAATACCATTATGTGTTACTAGTTAGCTAGTTGACGTGATACACGTGTTCTATAAACTGCAAGTTACCGATGTTTCGTTACCTGAGTGAGTATTAGGCAGAGTTGTCAGGTTATACTCTCGTAGGGATGTTTGTGCGGTAACATTTTTTTTATGTGTTGGACTCTACCTAGTGATGTTGAGCGCCGCCTAAGCTCTAGTTATGCTTGTCGTAGGGTCGTTGACCTAGTTACCTACTTAGAAGAGTATTAAAGCATGACTGCTGGATTAATACTCTTAGTAGAATCTGTTTGTGCTTTGGATATGTTTGTTGTGGCACACGTTACGTATGCTTCACCTTACCTAGCGATGTGTCCGTGCGCCACCTGCGCTGTTATACCTGTGGTAGAGATGTAATACGATCCCGAGCGGAGCAAAGACGAATGATGATTTCGCCGAAGTGTCGGGCTGCTCAGCCGAGGTGATGTCGGAAGACTTAGCCGAGTCGGGCAGATCAACCGAGTCGTCAAGACACAAGGCTAGTCATAACAGATCAGCCGAGTCGGGCAGATCAGCCGAGTCGGGCAGATCAACCGAGTTGGGCATGATATCGGGTGTCGGAGAAGGGATGAAATACTTCACATAAATTTTCAGTTTCAACACGGACCAATCACTAAGAGCCTCGGGCACGAAAACCGAGGTTACGCTTCAACGGATTAATTCAGAGTATCTGGTCCGACACAAAGCAAAGCACCAGTGACCGAAGCCCATGCATCTTAACGCAACCATTCGATTTCTTGAACCCGAAGTCGAAACCATAACTGACGACAACCGACCAAGACAATGCTGACCGACCCGAGCATTTGTACCGATGCCGGAGCATTATTACCGAGTCGTCAAATAACCTACCGATACCTGATATGACGACGCGCTGAAGACGAAGAGTCAGCAAGAATAGAGTTCCAAGCATATTAATCACCTAGGGTCTAGTGTTACTTTAAGGCAGATTTAAATTATCTGTTTAGTTCCAAAGACTTCAATTTATTTTACTGTATTTCTCGAGATGACTACAATGTATTTGGAACTTAATTCATTGTAATCTCTGTATAAATTAACCCTAATGGGAATGAATGAAGGATTTTTTGGCAGATCAAATTTGTGAGTTAGAGAAACTTGTTGGTTCTTTTCAGAACTTAGGACTTATCGGTTTTGTCCGTGGCGTCCACCACCGAACTTACAGTCGATCCCCGTAAATCGATTGTGGCTTCAAAGGCATAATACAAAGGTCTTACCTCTCTATATACGGGTCGAGGTGCCTGGCATATTCCAAGGTTCTTGCTTCTTTATAAGGCAACTGGGTCGCGGCCAACCACGGGAAGTTATCCAAATTATCCATTTGTATTTTTTTTCATTCTACCCTGAATTTACCTAGATAGACCTGAGTAGCTTCGGCAAGAATTATCTTTTCCGCACCTTATTCGTATCATTTGGTATCAGAGCTCAGTTTCTAGGTCAGGTGTGATATTTCGTTTTTGACAAGTTTGTATTCAGTTTCGGTAAAGTAAAAAAAAAAAAAAAAAAAAAGAAGTGAAAGATTGAAAAGTTGTTTTGGTTTGGCATTTTAAAAGATCTTGTTTTTGTTTGAACATTGGAATTTTGTTAGACTCTAAAAATCCGAAAATCGAAAGGAGAAGTTTTGAACTTAGTTTGTTTTTTATCTCCACAAAAGAATACACAGATTGTTTGGTGATTTCTTGGTGGATTGTATTCGGAAATTCACTTGGTTCCTAAGTTCGAATTAGAACCGACGAGAAATTTCCAAGAGTGGTAAAAGGCAGTGTGGTGAGCGCATTTGAGGGAAAAAGCCGTTGAGTGCATCACGAGTGTTTTGAGTGAAAATCCACGTGAGGTAGTAAGTGAGATCAGTTATTTTTATTCTAACAATTTTTTGCAGGATCATGTCCTCATAATTCAAGAGCACTCCAAACATTGGGAAGAAGTTGAACCCAAACCCTGATGGAAGCAATGATGGGAGAAAAGAACGGTTAGATGCACCTGATTACAGGACGATTAGATCGGTGGAATGAAGCGCGGCGAGACCACATCGTCCGTAACCACCAGTTGTAGACAAGAAGCAAAAAACATCAAAGGCTCCACCCGAGATGAAGATTTTGAATTCTTTTCCAGTGAAGATTGGAAGAGGAGGAAAACTACCGAGGTGAATCACTACCGGAGGATCGCAACCGAGGTGTTAGAGATCGGGACAACCAGACACCGGATAACCGAAGAAAAACGAGAAGTACAACAATCCTTCGGTAATATCAAATTAAAATTTCCCAGCATTTCAGGAAAGACACGATCCGAGGCATATTTGGAGTGAAAAAGAAGATCGAGTTTAGTATTGATTGCCACCCGGATATTCGGATCAAAAAGGTAAAAACTCGCTCGCTGCCCATTGAGTTTACTGACTATGCTATAGTATGGTGGGATCAAGTTTAACATAAATAGGAGGAGAACCGGAGGCGTCCAATCGGACTTGGGGCTGAAATGAAAGAAGTGATGAGAAAGCGTTTCGTGCCAGTCATTACTACCGAGGTCTATATCAGAAGTTGCAGGACCTCAAGCAAGGAGCCGAAGTGTGGGAGAACTATTACAAGGAGATGGAAGATCACTAATGATGCGGGGCTAATATTGAAGAAGAATCGTGGAGTCTACAATGCTGAGGTTTTGAGTGACTTAACAGAGACTCGCCAAACAGTGGTGGAACTTCAACATTACAACGAGCTGGAAGATATGGTACAACGTCGCTATCAAAGTGGAGAACCAGCTTTAAGAGGAAGGGTACATCGGCGAGAAACCCGAGTCCGAGTTCGACTCTTGGAAGTCGAACTACCCGAAGAAGGAAGAGAAGCCACAAGCAAACAAACTCAAGACTTCGCCTTCCGAGGTCAGCCAAAAGGGTTAGCACATTTACCCAGAGACTAAGAACCGAGATATCAAGTGTTTTAAATGTCTGGGTAGAGGACACAATTGCCAATAATGTCCGAACCAAAAGGGTTATGATACTGCTTGAGAAATGGGCGATATCGAGACTGATGAGGAGGATGAGACTACATCTATGCCTCCTCTAAATGAAAGACGAGGCTGAAGAATACCTGCTCAGGGAGATAACTATAGTGACCCGCCGAGCTCTCAATATCAAATATCACTGATGACACCGAGGTGCAACGGGAGAATATAATTCCATACACCGATGGCCATATACAAATAAGGTATGGCAACATGATTTATTGAGGTGGAGTTGCATCAATGTAGCTAGTACTTGGTTGGTTGAGAAACTCGGGTTGCCGACAAAGAAACACCCCCGACCTTACAAACCTACAGTGGCTGAATGATAGTGGTGAGGTCAAGTTTAACCGACCAAGTTTCTAGATCCGTTCCGCATCGGAAAATAACGAGATGGTTTTTTTTTGAAAAGGGGAAAAACCCCCCCATGTGAATGGTAGTGCCATGCAAAGCTGGTCACATACTATAGGGCCGACCCTGGAATTCGACCGACCGTGCGTCACATTGAATTTTGGGGGCCTTTTATACCAAACTCGATATTCCTTTACTTTCAAGAAACGGAACGTCATTCTAGTACCTTTGACACTAGACCAAAGGAGAATTCAATGAAGATCAGATGAGAATCCAAAAACAAAGAGAGAGAGAGGAAGTGAAAAGAAGTGAGTTAGCAATTGAAAAAAAAAGAGAAGAGTGTGAGAGAATGCGAAGCGAGATAAAAATAGAAACAAAGAAAAAATTTTATGTGGAAAAGGATCAGTAAGAAAGGCTAGAGTGCAACAGTAAAGTGATCCTTTGGTATAAGAGACATGCTAAACACTAACCAATTAGCCTTCATTGCCAAGTTTTCTGTTATTTCCTTTATTACACGGAGTCGGTGATGTACTACCTGAAGGAGATTCCCCGAGGTCTACCGCCGATACGCGGCATTGAACATCAGATCGACTTCGTACCTGGAGCTGTTATCCGAATCGTCCTGCATACCGAAGTAACCCTGAAGAGACCAAAGAACTTGCAAAAGCAAGTTGATGAACTAATGGACAAGGCTATGGTTCGAGAAAGTATGAGTACTGTGCGCCGTCCCGGTAATCTTGGTACAAAGAAGGATGGAACTTGCGTATGTTTGTGTGGACTGCCGAGCTGTCAACAATATCACGGTAAAGTACGACATCCACATACCTCGTTTAGATGATATGCTATGAAACTACATGGATCATGTACTTTCCAAGATAGACTTAAAAAAGGCGGATATCATCAAAATTACCAATGAAAGAGGTGATGATGGAACAGTCTTAAAAACATAACATGGTTTAAATATGAATGTGTTAGTTATTGCGCTTTCCGGATTAACTAATGCACCTAGCACGTTTATGAGATTAATGAACCATGTGATGCGAGCTTTCATAGGTAAATTTGTTGTTGTTTACTTTTTGACGACATTCTCGATACAGCAAGACTTTCATGAACATGTGGAACATCTTAGGAGTGTGCTGATTGTACTTCGGTATGAAAATTGTAATGCTACCCGAGCAAGTGCAACTTTTTGCACCGGATAAGGCTCGTTTTTCTTGGTTTTGTTGTAACTCCGCGAGGTATACCAAGTTCGATGAGGAGAAAATCCGAGCTAAATTCAAGATGGCCGACACCGAAGTCAGTTACCGAGTCGCGAAAGCTTTCATGGACGTCGCCTAGTTTCTAAGACGTTTTGTTAAGGACTCAGTACATGCCTGCACCCCTTGACCGCGGTTGTCAAGAAGAACATGGAATTCAGATGGGGAGAGCGCAAGAGAAAGTCTTTCAAAACACTAAAGGGAAGTTTTAACTCAAGCCCAGTTTTGTTTTACCCGTGATTTTTCTAAGTCATTTGAGTTGAATGCGATGCATCTGGGTGTAGGTATCGGCGCTGTACTGATGCAAGACGGAAAACCTGTCGCTTACTCAGCGAGAAACTAAATGGCGCGACATGAATACCCGCTTAACGACAAGGAGCTTTAAAGCCTAGTCCGCGCACCTGGAGACTTGGCAGCACTACCTCTTACCCAGAGAGTTTGTGATTCACACCGGACCATTAGGTCGTTGAACATATACGAGGTCAGCACAAACTAAACAAGAGACAATGCAAGATGGATGGAGTTTATTGAAGCATTTCCGTATGTCATCAAGTACAAGAAGGGTAAGGAAAACATTGTTGCTGATGCACTATCGCGGTGGTATGCTCTAATTTCAACTCTCGATGCGAAAATACTTGGTTTTGAGCTTGTAAAAGAACTGTATGAATCTGATTCTGACTTTGCTGAGAATTTTAAAGCTTGTGAAAATACTGCAGTAGATAAGAATTATCCTTTCCGCACCTTATTCGTATCATTTGGTATCAGAGCTCAGTTTTTAGGTCAGGTGTGATATTTCATTTTTGACAAGTTTGTATTCAGTTTCGGTAAAGTAAAAAAAAAAAAAAATTATCCTTTCCGCACCTTGTGAAAATACTGCAGTAGATAAGTATTATCGACATGAAGGGTTTCTTTTTAAAGAGAGAAAACTGTGTATTCCAAACTGTTCTATGCGAGACCTGTTGGTTAGGGAATCACATAGTGGAGGATTAATGGGACATTTCGGAGTAGTTAAGACATTGGCTATGCTGCAAGAACATTTCTATTGGCTACATATGAAACGGGATGTTGAGAGAATCTGTAGTAGATGTGTGACCTATAGACAAGCTAAATCTCGTGTTCAACCTAATGGTTTATACATGCCTCTCTATACTCAGGTCACCCTGGACCTGACACCCTATGGACTTTGTATTAGGTTTGCCGAGATCCAAATTTGGCAAAGATTCTATTTTTTGTGGTTTGTGGACGATTTTCTAAAATGGCAACATTTCATCCCTACAGTAAACTGATGCATGCATTTCAAATATTTCTGATCTGTTTCTTTAAAGAGATTGTTAGACTGTATGGTATGCCTAGGAATTGTTTTCTGATCGAGAATGCTAAATTTTTTGAGTTATTTCTGGAAAACTTTGTGGGCAAATTAAGGAACAAATACTTTTCTCTACTAACTTGTCATCCACAAACCGAACGGTCAAAACTGAAGTTGTAAATAGGTCTTTATCAACTTTACTACGTGCTGTACATTAAAAGTAATCTTCGAAGTTGGGAAGAATGTTTACCACGAATGTTGAATTTGCATATAACCGAAGTGTTTCATTCGCTACTAAATTTCACCATTTGAATCGTATACGGATTAATCCTTTACATCCTTTGGATCTGACCCCTCTACCCGATGTCTGAGCATGCTAATATGGACGGAAAAAAGAGAGCCCAGAGCTGGTCAAACAGAATTCATGAGAGGCCAGGAGCAAATATAAAAGAGACAAACTGAGTTTATGAAAAAGAAAGCTAACAAGGACGTCGGAAAGCTTCCGTTTGGAGGCCTGGAGATTGGGTATGGCCTGCATTTTGCGGAAGGAGAGGTTCCCTGCACAAAGAAAATCTAAACTACTACCACGGGAATGGTCCATTTCAAATTCCCTGGAGAGAGTTAACGACAATGCATATAAATTTGGATTTACCGGGTGAGTACAACGTCAGTGTACCTTCAACATTACTGATTTATCTCCTTTTGATGTAGGTGTCAGTTTTTGAGGACAAATCTTTTGAAGAAGGAAGTGAATGATACGATCCCGAGCGGAGCAAAGACGATGATGATTAGCGCGAAGTGTCAGGGGGGGGGTCTGCTCACCGAGGTGATGTCGGAAGACTTAGCCCGAGTCGGGCAGATCAACCGAGTCGTCAAGACACAAGGCTAGTCATAACAGATCAGCCGAGTCGGGCAGAATCAGCCATGAGTCGGGCAGATCCACCGAGTTGGAATCGATATCGGTGTCGGAGAAGGGAAATGAATACCTTCACAAGTTTCAGTTCATATACGGACCAATCACTAGAGCTCGGGCACGACAAACCGAGGTTACGCTTCACGATTAAATTCAGAGTATCTCTGGTCCGACAAGCAGCACCAGTGGACCGATGCCATGCATCTTAACAACCATTCGAGTTCTTGAACCCTGAAGTCGAACCCATTAACTGACGACGACCCAAGACAACTACCGCGACCCGAGTCATTGCTACCCGATGCCGGAGCATTATTCCGAGTCGGTCAAAACTACCGATACTGATATGACGACGCGCTGGAAGACGAAGAGTCAGCAAGAAGTAGAGTTCCAAGCATATTAATCACCTAGGGTCTAGTGTTACTTTAAGGCAAGAGTTTTATTATCTGTTTTAGTTCCAAAGACTTCATTTATATTTTACTGTATTCTCGAGATGACTAGATCAATGGTATTTGGAACTTAATTCATTGTAATCTCTGTATAAATAACCCTAATGGGATGAATGAAAGGATCTTTTGGCAGATCAAATTTGTGGTAGTTAGAGAAACTTGTTGGTTCTTTTAGAACTTAGGACTTATCGGTTTGTCCGTGGCGTCCAACCAGCCGAACTATCAGTCGATCCCCCGTAATCGATTGTGGCGTTCAAAGGCATATACCAAGGTTCTTACCTCTCTATAGGTAACGGGTCGAGGTGCCTGGCATATTCCAAGGTTCTTGCTTCTTTATAGGCAACGGGTCGCGGAGCCAACCCACGGGAAGTTATCCAAATTATCCAATTTGTATTTTATTTTCATTTCTACCTGAATTTACCTAGATAGACCTGAGTAGCTTCGGCTAGAATTATCCTTTCCGCACCTTATTCGTATCAGATGTGGTGTGTTACCTGACTTATGTGGTCCGGATAGTTGTTCTACCTCAGAGGGTACGTAAGCTGATTGCTCTGACAATACCTTTAGTAGAGCAGATTATCGTGTTGTGTAGTTTCCTTGTACGTTCAGTCACTTTCCCGGATAGCTAGGAGTTGCCGACTAGGGATAGACGTGAGTTGAACAGGATACAATGTGGACACTTAGCCTTGTTTTGATGCCATTGTGTGGGGATGCTCCTTGTGTTTGTTTGATGTTTGCGATTAAAAGCATTAGCTTATGAGGCCAGTCTATTGGACTAGCGTGATTTGTGATGATTATGCTTAGTATGGGTAGTTAACCCTTGGATTGTGTTGATGATGTTGTGTGCATGCTTTGGATGATTAGCATGTTGCTTGCTTGTGGTATGATCCACTGAATATGTAACTTTGTCTCTTGTGATGCATATGAGTAGGTACTTAGTAGTATGCATATGATGTTTACTTTATATCATGATCATGCTTTGGTGTAGCATGTGGTTTATTTGATGAGATACATGTTATTCATGCTCGGGTGCCATTGATGTGCATGAGGGTTATTTACTTGGATCATGTACTTTTCATGCATGTTTGCAATGTTGTTGATAAAGTTATTTCTACCCAGATTGAGTATATGATTGGCATGTTCTGCTTTGGTACTCATGGTATAATACTTATCTTGCTCGGCACGACTGAGTTATTGTGGTTAGTGAGTATGTGAGAATTTACTCCAGGTGATACTTGTTAAGATGTGATTGTTGCGGTTCCTGGTGCTCGTATGTTGTGTTCGCCAGATTGGCCAGGTAGGCTAGGAGGATCATGATGCGAACATAATAATCGACTAGAGTAACAGGAACCGGTTGTTTGATGAGAGCCTTTGTATAGATAGGAGACCAGTGGGCGTAGATTGTGTGCACCTCTTGGCCCAGGTAGCTGCTACGTTTGGGAGGCTCAGCTGTGGGATGCCCTTGAGATCCGAGTCATTCCCAGTTAGCGCTCTGGGACCGCTTCCATTGTAGCGGGTGTTGCTGCCGGGGAATGCTAGCTATAACGGCATGAAGCCAAGACCTTGTTACCCGATTGGGTGCCCTTCGTAGAGGCACTTTCTAAGTTCTAAGCGCAGGGGTATAGGTTGTCCTTGACTTAGGAATATGGGCTCTTCTGTTGGGTCATTCTGGGTAGCTAAACTACATATGAGAGGACTAACTATAGGTTAGATCACCCTGACATAAGAAAGATAATGGCATACCTTATTAGGTTGGGCGATTGATTATCTTTGTAATATGGCACGTTGCATTCTATTGCTTATAGTTGATAAGCTTAATTACTTGTTCTATCATGTGGATATAATCCATTGGTTATTGTATTGTGGCTTATTGTATATTTAAGCTTTGCAATATATCGAGTATGGTTATGTACATGTCCATTATTGATGGCATTTGTTTGTTCGTTGTGGCATGCATGGCTGAGATATGCATACAGTTATGATTTGCATGCTAGATATACACTAGGTTGCTGGATTGTGTTCGCACACTTGATATGTTGCGTGCAGAATTTGTTATGCATACAAGCCTTGTTTTAATTTGCGTGCTTGCTAATATGCTATGTTTGTTTGGTGTGTGACCGTAGCACTTGGCCGTGCTTGGGGGTTGCTAGGGTGAGTCACTCACTGAGTATATTTTTATATACTCACATACTACTTTTTCCCTCAGGTACTTGCGAAGACCGTCGATGATCGTAAAACGAGCTTCGGGGTTCAGTTAATAGTTGGGGATAAAAATGTAGCTGTTAGTTTCCGCTGTATATTTATTTAAATTTTCATTATGGTATTATTGTGAATTGGAAGTACTAGCATAACGTCTTGTCTTTTAGTTTATAAAAATAAATGTCCACTCTGTTTGTTTTTCGTAACCCCCGGGGTACGGGGCGTCACATCTGGAATAGAGTTGTATCTGAATTTAGAGACAAATCGGGATACTGTAGATGATCACATAGAGTCTATGCACATACAGTGTGAGATAGCAACACAGACATGTGTGGAATGCCATGTCTCTCAAAGTGTGCCCAATGCTATCAACTCATTGTATCAATCTCCACAACAACATCTTCCCCACAAACTTAATCAACTTCCGGAGCATATAGTAAGCGAGTTTCATTTTGATTCTATACACGTTCATATTCGTTCCCCTACCGACGATGTTGAAGAGGACGAATCAGAAAGCGAGTCAGAAGATGATCATTCTGACACAACTCCAAACGATGTTGGGGAGGCTACGACTACTCAACCATCCCAGATGGTTGAAGTGGAGCCAGAGCAACATTGGGCCCATCTTAAAGCCCCGTCACCTACATTTACACACCTTGATTGGGAAGCTATTGCCGAACATGCTCCAATCATAGGAGAGATGTGCACTGGAGATAATGTTTGGGATCACACGGGGAATTTCGTAACGAATTGCGCTTGAAAGATAAGAAAGGACTACAAAATGCTATTAAGTCGTATTGTATAGAACGTAGTCTCCAATACAAGGTTGTTGAATCAACTACAAATCTGTGGGTTGTTAAGTGTCTAAATGCAGACAGTGGATGCAAATGGATGCTTCGTGGAAGACTAAAAAGTGCGCACGCTCAGTTTGAAATCTCACGATACGTTGGCCCACACAGATGCTTAGGTGATCCGTCTAATCGATCGCAAGACCATTCGGCATTTGATTGTGGATTTATTACTCGCGAGATATATGGTCTTGTGAAGGTTCAACCAAGTATTAATCAAACCGTTATAGCTGAAATTATACGAGGAAAGTATGGTTATGTACCCAATTACACAAAGTGTTGGGATGCAAAACAAAAGGCCATAGCAATGATTTTTTTGGAGATTGGGATATGTCTTATCGGCTCCTTCCTAAATGGTTGAATGTTGTACGATATTTCAATTCAGGGTCGGGTACTGATCTTCAAACAAAATCAATAGGTGTACCCAATGCCGCTATGTTTGATCGTGCATTTTGGGCTTTTGCTCCATCTAAGCATTGTCGACCGGTGCTTAGTATTGATGCTGCTCATTTCTATGGTAAATATAAAGAGAAATTGTTAATTGCAACAGGACTTGACGCGAATGAACAGATTTATCCACTTGCATATGCCATTGTTGAGTCGGAATCGTATGTAACTTGGAGTTGGTTTCTAGATGCATTCGTCACTATGTTACGAAGTGACAAGGACTTTGTCTAATTTTTGATCGACACACAGGAACTATAAAAGCCGTAGAGGACAAAGAATGTGGATTTCAACAACCTGGTGGGTATCATCGATTTTGTTTGCGTCATTTCAAATCAAATTTCTAATGAGCACTTTAAGGACACTACGTTGAAAAATATGGTCTGGCAAGCCGGAACACAGAGTCAACCTAAAATGTTTGAACATATCATGCAACAGATAGAAAAGCTTAATAAGGAAGCTGCTAGTTGGTTGCATAAATGTCCTCGTGACATGTGGACATTAGGGGCAGTTTACTTCGCTTGAAACTCAACGAACTCACGGAACTGGGAAGTAAGAACTGTGTTGCGCTGTTTACTTGGACTTGCGAACTCGCGAAACTCAGATTTGGAAAGTAGGAACTGCGTTGCGCTGTTTACTTGGACTTGCGAACTCGCATAACTCAGTTCTGAGTTCCGCAAGTATTTAAACAAATCAGATTCGCCACTTCGCAGCCTTTTCATTCCTCCGCGACTCTTCGCGAACTCGCTCCTCCTGTCTACTGTAGCTCGTGAGAAATTTTTGATCGCCGATCTCGCGTCGATCTGCCGCCTCTATCCCAGTCGATAATCGACGTCGGCGAGTATGACGGCGGCAACGACAGTGACGGCGACCGTTATTCCCTCCTCTACTCGCGGAGAATAAGCTTTGCTCTTTTTCCCTCCCCCTTCTTTCCCCACGGTACCCTAACCTCCTTTCGTGGTTGTTGCAATCTATGGACTGGCGGGGGAGGGGTCGGAAGGCCGGGGGTGATGTCTGTCCCGACTAATGTGGTCCTATATCTTATATCTGCAAAAATAATTAGCTATTTGGGGTACCATTTTTCGCTCCTGGCGATATCTGTTCTCATGAATCCCATAATATTCTTTTCGAAGTGAATCTAGTGCTCTAGCATCAGCCCCGGGTAAAAATGGATAATTTCGTTTGTATTCTTTTTTTGCTGGCTGATAATTTCTTGGATTTGGAGTGATTTTATAACCACAAAAATTTAAATATCTGAGTTAGGGTTTGGCCGACACTGAGCCATTCTTGATGTGCTTTGCTTGCTGATTATTTTCTTTGTTTGCTGGTTAATTTGTTTGCTAGTGTTGTTGATTTTCACTGATAGATGAGGAGGTAAGAAATACGTATGGTTGTTGAATAATATTTTTTGTTGTTCCTATTGTTAGATGAGAAGAAAGATTTGCAAATGTCATATGTAGTGCGCTGAGACATATGCCTGTTGTATCTTGTGTGGTTGGGTCTGTTGTTGTGGCTACATGACACCTATTAATTTCCTACGGAACCTCCTCCTATCGTCTGGTCGTGCATAAAGGGCAGCCATTTAACGTTTCAGATTAATTTGGTCTGGATTCATGGGCGGGGGTTGGGATTTAGATTGTTCATTATGAAGTATTAGATAGTTGGATCGGAGTGTGGCATATTTAAGAATGAGCCCGGTGGCGAATTCCGGCTCAATCTGCACAAATGATGAGGAACAACGGGTGTCTCAGAGATACAAGGCATGTGACTGTTGAGGAGCAATTGGCATATTTCTTAAACATTGTCGGACACAACCATAGGAATAGGACAATGATGACAACATTTTTTAGGTCTACACGAACTGTGAGCTTGTATGTTCGACGAGTTTTGCATGCCATAAATGGTTTGATGCTTTTATATTTAAAGCCACCAAGAACAAGTGTTCATCCTAAAATTGCAGCAAGTCAAAATTGGTATCCGTATTTTAAGGTTTGCCTTTGTCATTATCGACACATCGGCGTTACAATCATTGTGCCACCTAATTTTGTTTGTTATATTGTAGGATTTTGTAGGCATGATTGATGGTACACATATTCCCACAATGGTCCCTTCACATCTCCAACCACGATTCCGTGGTCGAAAGGGTATAACTCAAAATGTAATGGCATGTTGTACACCCGACATGGAGATCACGTACATATTGGCGGGATGGGAAGGATCCGCCAATGATTTCACTGTCCTTAGAAATGCACTAAGACGTCCGCATGGACTAAAGGTCCCCAAGGTGACATATAAATATCTTGTGAATGTAACTAGGTGTTATTATATGGTTCATCAAACTTATAAGCCATGTTGTATCTTGAAAATATTTTAGGAAAATTTTATCTTGTCGATGCGGGGTACACAACAACGCCAGGCTTTATTAGTCCATATCGGGGTGTACGTTACCACCTCAAGGAAATCGAAGGGCGTACTCATTGAACGCTAAAGGCCAAAATTTAGTAAATGCCTCTTTACTATCGACTTTTAGGCACTCATACCCTTCAACTTATGTTTAGACATTTCATACCCTTCTACTTCAAATTTAGGATCGCGATGTCCTTATTCGATTAATTAGGCTGATATGTCACTAATCTCGCTGATGTGGCATCAATTAATATTTTTTAAATATTTTTTTATTATTTTTTAATATTAGTTGGACATTAAAAAATTATCAAAATACCCATGTTTATATTAAAAAAAAAATAATACTTAATTGGTGCCACATCAGCGTAATTAACACCTAAATCCACTTCAGGGGTATCGCGTTTCCAAATTAATAGTAAAGGGGTATGAAAGTCACGAAAATAAGTATAGGGGTATGAGTGCCCAAAGATACATAGTAGAGGGATATTTATTAAATTTTGGCCAACGCTAAAGAATTGTTCAACTTCAGGCACTCAAGTTTGAGGTCTACTATTGAAAGGACCTTTGCATTGCTTAAGAATCGTTTTAATATTCTTGATAGTACGAAGCCCAAGTACTCCCTTAGAATGCAAGTTGATATGGTATTGGCTTGTGCGATCCTACATAACTATATTTTGTTAATGAGTTCGAAACAGCGGCTAATGATGTATACGACACCCAAAATTTTAGTACCAACACGATAGCCAACATCTGAGCCAAAGCCAACAACGAGAGGCAAATCAAGAGTGGTTGGCAGAAAGAGATTCACTTGCGGAAGAAATGTGGAGCAGTTATTATTGACTTTGTATTTATTATGTTGATTGTATTATTATCACTGTCGGCATATACATTCATGGGTTGTATGCAATTGATATTGGTAATGAACTGTGATGATTTTATTAATATATTACTATTTGTAGTTGTATGCCCAAGTATGGAACAGAGTGGTGATTCCCAAACTAACTCATCGAGGGAGACCTCGGAAGAAGAAGTCGTCTCCCAACCATCGATGGACCGCCAGTCAAAGTCAAGCATTAATTATATTTTTGGTGCAGCAAGCTGACCAAGCTTGAAGGTCGACAAGACCTTCAAGCCTCAGGTTTTCAAAGCGGCTGCCAGCCATATTAATGCACTTTTCAACGAAAATTTCAATGATAGCCACATTAAGAACCACTACATGAGCTTAAAAGGTAGCCTCCGGGATATAAGAGAGGTGATGAGACAAAGTGGTGCAGGGTAGGATGATTCTACAAAAATGGTTACGTTTGAGAACGAAATTGCTATTGAGTTGTTAAAGGTATGTAATGTTATCAATTATACGTATATGATTGTATATGATCGCTATTGTAATGATCCCATCATGTGTTTATAGGCGAAGCCAAAATGGAAGGCTTATATAAACCAACCCATTGCTTTCTATGGTGAGCTAAAAAAATCTGTGGGTACGATGATGCTGTTGGAACTTCACGCAAAATATTTTCTAAAATATGTACGACTTTTTTTAAGTTGTGATGTGAACCTCGACGACACTCCAATGAAAACGAATGAAAACGATCCACTTTTTTCCGATGTTCCTACCCAAGGCTTGCCAAGTAACTTTAACGCAACTATGAGTCAAGGTCCATCAATGAATGCTCCTAGTGCTAGTAAGGAAAGGACTGTAAAGTCTCGATATCGATTTCATAGTGAATATGTTGATAAGATTGTAGGTAGATTGAAGGAAGTTGCTGCTTCGATCGAAAAGTTGAAAGATGTCAGTGTTGACCCGAAGGAACTCCTAGATGATGTGATGGAGTTCCAATATGAGTTTTCTGAAAACCAAATCGAGTGTGTGTACGATTATTTGATTAGGGAGACGGCCGTAGCCCGTGGTTTCCTGGCCAAACCACGAAATATGAAGTATAACTGGTTATTGAATTTCAACAAGGACAGGTCTAGGGATTCATCGTGAATTACTGTTATTGTGATGGTGTAGCAGATGTTGATGCTAGGGACATGTTATTTTGTCGACTACTGACTGCTGGTTTTGTAACCAGCTATTACTCTTTTATGCGGGCTTTGAATATTTTTAATATGTTGGCTTGTGACTTTATGCTAGTGGTGAGTATTTTGCTGCTGGCTGTGAGTAGGTATATGTTGGCTTTGAGTACTTATGTGCTTGCTGTGAGAATTATATGTTGGCTTGTGACTTATGCTAGTTGTTAGTATTTTTTGTGCAGGCTATTTGACTGTTCTCTCCTGGCTGTGAGTAGCTTTATAGTGGCACTGAGAATTTTATATATGCTGACTGTGAGTGATTGATATCTGTTGGAGCAGAGCATGTATGCTGGCTTGTGAGTATTTTTGTGCTGGCTGAGGATTACTGACTGCTTGCTGTGAGTAGCTTTATGCTAGTTGTGGACTGGTTTATGCTGGCTGTGAGTATTTTATATCTACTGGCTGTGAGTATTTCTGCTGGCTATGAATATTTTATATTTGTTGGCTCTGAGTATATCTGCTGGCTCTGAGTATTTTATATTTGCCGGCTATGAGTATATCTGCTGGCTCTGAATATTTTATATTTGCTGGCTATGAGTATATCTGCTGGTTGTGAGTTTATATGCTGGCTTGTGAGTATTTTTTGGCTGCTAGCTGTGAGTATTTTATATTTGCTGGCTGTGAATATATCTGCTGGCTTGTGAGTATTTTATGCTGGCTGTGAGTATATTTGCTGGCTTGTGAGTATTTTATGCTTGCTGTGAGTCTATGTGGTGGCTTGTAAGTAATTTATAGCTGCTGACTGTGAGTATTTTAAATTTACTGGCTGTGAGTATATATGCTGGCTTGTGAGTATTTTATGCTGGCTGTGAGTATATCTGCTGGCTGTGAGTATTTTATATTTGCTGGCAGTGAGTATAAATGCTGGCTTGTGAGTATTTTCTGCTGGCTGTGGTCTATCTGCCGGTTGTGAGTATGTATACTGGCTTGTGATTATTTTATAGCTGTTGGCTGTGAGTATATCTGCTGGCTTGTGAGTATTTTTATGCTGACTTTGAACTATCAAAATGCTGGCTTGTGAGTTTTGTATGCTGGCTGTGAGCTTATGATTACCTTTGCTCAATAACGTATGAGGGCATATGTTTCGGGTGCTACACTATAACCGTAAAAATACTCACAGCCAGCATAAACAGTCAACAACCAGCTTTATCAGTTTGTTGGAGCTTACAGGTGTTGGAATCTAGCTTGTTCCCGCTGTATTCAGTGATCTTGGAAGCATAACTGATGTCCCTACCGATTTTTATAGGTGGCATATGAAAGCCCTGATGCGCTATAAGCATAGCACTGAGGGTTCGATGGTGAAATAATCGAGTAAATTATATCGCACGAGAATATTGGAGCCTAACTTGTTCCCGCTGTATCAGTGTTTGAGTATAATAGGTTCCTATTCAAAATGCAAAAAATATTCCGATGATGTATGCTGGTTATAGCACTGAGGGGTCGAGGGTTAAATAATAAAGTCAATTAATACTCACATATTTTCACTTTGTAATTGTTTGTTATTTTGCAGATAGATGCTCAACGGAGTAAGGAAGGCATATTCTACAACATGATATTTATTTTCTTGAGCACATGTATATTTGATAATAAACATTTGTAATCAATTTCTTTTCTTTTTTTTATTTTTATGAGTATACGTATATTTGGTAATAAACATTTTGTATATTTTTATTCATACAAAGTTTCTTGTATTTCATAATTTCTTTTCAATTTTTAGCATATTGTATCTTGTCCATTGCTTTGTATTACATAATATATAAATAAATATTAAGTAATATAATTTAATATATATATTATAAGTAAAAATATAGTATAATACAATATATTAGTAAACATTATATAATATAATATATAAGTAATATAATATTCTTATAAAATATAATATAATATTTTATGGTGTAATATATTATTGTATATAATATAGTTAAAAGTATAATATTGTATAACATATTAATATAATATAATATGATATAAGATAATATAACATATAATATGAAGAAATATAGTATAATATAATATAATTAATTATAATTTACTAAAATATAATATAATAATATAATTATAATTATAATATAACATAATATAGTATAACATATTCTTATAACATAATATATTATAATATAATGTATAATTTAATATAATATTTAAATATTTAAAAGTTATTATCTTTACAACTCAGTTCACTTCCAACGTCAAGTAAACAATAAAACTGTCTTCCAGCTTCACTTCCAACCCCAAGTAAATAAAAAAATTGTCTTCCAGCCCTCACTTCACAATCCCAAGTAAACAGAAAAACTCAAAACATCACTTCTCAGCCACTTCTCAGTTCTCATAGTTCACTCAGTTCTCAGTTCTCACTTCTCAAACTTCCATCTGAAATAAACAACCCCTTAGCGTTTGATGAGGGCAGGAGATATGGTGTGATGACTACTAATTTATCCGGGTGTATAAACGACGTCCTGAAGGAGGCTTGCTCTTATCCCATCACAGCTGTAGCGCAATTGACGTTTTATCGTGTGGTTGGATATTTTGATGGGCGTAGAGACCAAGGTACTGATGCAGTGAATGATGGCCATGAATTCTCTCCATCACTGTGCCTTAACATGCTTCGTCTTCAGCAAAAGGGTAGTGGTCATAGAGTCGTCCAATTTGATCGACAGGAAGGTGTGTATGAGATTAGGACAATATTCCATTCTAAAGCGAATCAACATAAGGGTGATAATATTCAGGTACGATGTAATAATTTAAAATTAATATTTTAACGTATGCATATTTTACTACCAATATTTATTTCATTCAGGTCGTTCGTTTGGAACAACAAACTTGTACGTGTCAAAAATGGCAAATCTATCACTATCCTTGTTCAGATGTCGTTGCGGCATGTACGAAAAGGAGCGCAGATTACTGGGCTGTGGTAGATCGTTTCTTCTACATGGAGACCTATGTGGGAAGTTATGCTTCAAAGTTTCAACCAATCGAGAATCAGGATCGTTGGCCGCAATATAATGGCCGCACAATTATACCAAATATAAGCCGTAAGAGAGATAAAAGGAAGACCACAGTCGAAGCGGTTCCAGAATGAGATGGATTAGAGAGAGTCCGGTAAGGAGAAGAAAAGATGCAAAATTTGTAGGCAAGAGGGCCATGACAAGCGAACATGTCCTGATCGGAGCAAACAAAATGCCAATACTATATCGGGCTAAAAACTTATACCATTTAGTCACACAACTTATGTTATTAGAATTACTTACTTGTACCAGTTACACAAAGTGTTGAATTACTTCTTTGTGATAAGACTTGTTTTATTTTATCTTATACTTACTTTGTATATTGTATAATATACTCCTGCATTTCTTAGTTGTTTTACAGATGGATATAGATATAGAGCCAGGTCCATTAGATGCGAGTGTTCTTTATCAGCAGGAGACTCATTGCTCTCAGTCAGTATGATCTGGACAGGTTTTTGTGAGTTTTGAAGCTAATTTTAGTTGTGATCTGATTCCACCTATACTTTTTTCATGTAGGAGGACTTACTACTTGACGTTGTTGGCGGGATACCCTACATCACTCGCCTATACTAAAGGATCGGAGCATTATTCCATACCTACATGAGATGGGTTTTTATGTAGTTCACATAGTAGGATTTATGCAGATAGATTAGGCGCTCATAACGACGCTTGTTGAGCGATGGCGGCCCGAAACACATACTTTTCATCTCCCGGTCGGAGAGTGTACGATAACGTTACAAAATGTTGCAGTGTTGCTAGAATTACCAGTATCGGGATGCGTCGTTACTGGTATATCGAAGATTGAAAATGGACGGCAGCTTTGTCAAGAATTGCTTGGTCTCGATGTACCGATCCAGAACTTAGTCGGCGGACGACTAAGTTAATATGGCTGCAGACTAACTTCACTACAATCCCAGAGAATGCTGAGGAAAAAGTAGTTCAACGTTACATCCGGGCATATGTATTACAGCTTCTCGGGGGCAGCATATTTACCGACCACTCGCAGTAGTACGCACATTTAATGTTCCTACCGTTGTTGAGGGATACCGCGAGGGTTGGTGAATATTCCTGGGGTAGTGCTACACCTGCTTGGCTTTACAGAGGCTTGTGCAGAGCAAGTCAAGTTGGGAATGATGACATGTGTGGGCCTATTATTTTATTGCAACTATGGGCAGAGCACATCACATTCGCCGCTCCAGAAAAACTTCATTGGTTAACCGTCCCGGAGATATACCTCCAGGCCCTCACGGTAAAAGGTGATGACGCTTCTTTGGTTTTACATTTGAAATATTGATTTATTTTAGCTTACTATGATGCAACTAATTTGGTTCTACATTAATTTGTTTTGTCAGATTGAGAGATTATTTAAGTGTTTGCACTGTATCAACTCATGTCCTTCGAACCTACAAAATGCAACTTGATATGATGCGGCCTACACATGTAATTATATTATAGCAAGATTTTGCTTACACGATGGATTTTGCTGGACTTTAACTTATTAATTTTGCGGTATAGATTATTTGGCGACCATATACTCATGAGCTCTTAGATGACTTACCTGCCTGTTGTCACAATGATCAAGATTTATGGTGTAAAAAAGCTGCATTTGATATGCTTTCACATAGTAGAATGGTATTTTTCAGACCGTGTCAATCGTCAATTTGGCTTTAGACAGAGTATACCGCCTGATTGTGATACATCCACGGCTCTACACAGCATCGATCTCCGATCGAAAAGGGAATCAGATTGGAGAGTTAAGCACGCTAACTTTATAGAATTTTGGAATAACGGCGGTGAATAGGTCGAAGGAGAGCCGGATGTAGGCTTGGGTGTCACGACCCCGAAACCCGGGTCGGACGAAAATCACAGCGGAAGCTTAG
>MJHO01000381.1:16767-61405 GCA_002076135.1 Xerophyta viscosa | reverse complement strand
TATCAAGAAATTGTACTAAATTCGTTTTTTTAATAATCTATTAAATTTACTCTACTATTTAAATTTATTTAGAGATGTATTTAAAGATAAAATTAGAGATATACAGTAGTTTTGATACGCAATGTCCCAAAATACTAGCAAACAATCAGGTGAGGAATTAGTAAATCAGTAATAACTTATATATGCTAAGGCTCAACAGTGAAAGAGAAGGAATTCATTCACATATCTAGCATAGGTGAAGAAATTGAAGGGTTGAACAACTTGAAGCCTCAATTATTACCAACTCTCACAGTTTTTGAAGACAGAACAAGTAATTATATAAATAAATAATTAATATTTTATTTTATAAAAAGGATAAAAAAATCACCCACTAAACTAAAATTGTAACGCGCTATCAGATTTTCTTTCTTTAAAAAAATTTTGAGTCTAAAAGCGATAAATACACAAGTAAATACACAATATTGATATTGATCCTTTACAGAAGATGCCCCAAAACTTAGAACTTTTTAGCAGTTTAGGGAATTTTCCGGAAAATGTTGTTCTTTTTTTTTTTAAATAACTACAACCCCTTCGAACAATGCTCCCAATGCCTATTCAACGGAAGCCATCTTTCCATTACAAACCATGATACCAAAGGCCTCGTCCAGGGCAAATTTTGATCTGCACGGACGTGCAGTAAAACAATAAAAAGAAAAAATTTAGATTATATTTTGAATTTTTTTTTTTTTAACATAAAAGTGATAACTTTTGATGAGATCTATAATTTTCTTGTTGAAATTTATTTTTATTTCTAAATAATTATTTTGGAACTCCAAAAGATTGACGGAGTTTGAAATAGATTTTAAAACTATTTTAATATTCATTAATATTTAGAGTTCCAAAAATATCTATTTAGAAATATTTTTTAAAAAAAATTTTAAAATCAAAACTGTAGATTTTATCAAAACCATTTTATTTTTTTTTAAAATTTTTTTACTGCATGCCACACAGAAGTTATTATCTGCGCGGCGCGCAGCTAATAGCTTCTCCAGATCTTTTTCATACCTTTTATGGGCTTCACAGCCTATTAAATTCAGGAAGAAACTTACCCAATTTCACCATCAACAACACGCCGCAGTGAGTCAGTTGCACTGCAGATTTTCCACAAACGGAAATAAATTCCTACACTCCATGTCAGCGAACTGTATTCAAACTTGCAACACTCGCTTCTTGAGGCAAGTTGTGATTGGTCAAATGTATATCATTACATGATAATTGTGTTTAAACAAAAAGTACAAGAAATGAGAAAAGCTATAAATTTTGTAGTTGCTACATACATCATAAAGTAAATGATGGCATGTATAATAAAGCTTTAGAAAGAGGGCATGTATAATTCATCTTTAACTTCCAAATTTAAAGTACTGTCGTCTTCTACGTTGATCCGAGGTTTAGCCATCTCCCATGCTTTCAATTCTGAAATCTTAACCTTTTCAGAACCATTATTAAATGCGTATATATGAGTTTTGCCAGAGAAAATAATGTTTGGGTACACCCTTGCAGTGATGCATGTCCTCCCTCCGCCACCAAAGCTCTCAACAACAGAGTGGTCAATCTGTTTTCGCAAATTATCTCAAAATGAATGACAAAATAGAAGGAAACAGTTCATGATACATGTAGAAACAACTAGCTGGTATTTTACTTACCAGAGTCCTTAAAGATATCTTCTTAGTTTTCTCTATGTCTACATTCAAAAAGCCTCCATATGTTGGTTTGTATAGTTCTTGTCTTAGTGAGGACCTGAACATCCAAGAAACAAAAGCAACGCAGCTCAGTTGCTTTGTTTAATGATTTGCAGTTATCGTTGCAGTTCAATTTTATTTTCTTTTTTTCATTTGTTTCAGATTAAAAAAAAAACTTCGTAATTATTTCATAAAATTTGGGATTTTTTAAATGCTATTGGACAATAGAGAAATACCTTCTTTGATCGGAACACATGAGAGTTATGTAGCTTCCATTGGATTTGTAAATTCTGAAAAAAATTGAAGTGTATTCCTCGAGGTTTGCTGCGGCTAAAACCATCAAACCAAAAGGACCTAGGACACCATGATCACTGGGACCCTTTTGGCGGCACAAAATCTCACCATTCAGAGTGTAAGTTGGATCTAGGAGTTCGGCATTCTCCAAGCTGCCCACTTCAAATTCAACCTCGACATCTGCCTGTTGAAAACCAAAAAATAGAAAAAAGAAAAAAAGGACTATGATTACAAGAAGCAGGAGCCTAACACTTAAAATAAATTATACTGCCCTAGTGTCAAACAAAGAGAGAAAGAGCTTGCACTCAAGTTGCAAGACGAGGCACAAACAACAATAAAAGACAACATGAAATGTTTGAGATGGTTCAAATCAACAATAAGCTCTTTTTCTTTTAACGAAATCTATAAATGTCAGTTAGAAAAAGAACCTGTGAGGTTATGAACCCTTTCACTTCAAATAGACTTCCAGTCTCAAGGTCATAATCATGTAAACGGACTTCCTTTCTTCTTAGAGATTCGAGTTCCTTTATAGGCCATTGGACCAGTTGCTTTCCTGTTTCATCCAGCCAAATGGTTCTAGGTACTGCCTGGAAAATACATGAAGAACAGATCTTGAATCTGAAAAATACTAATCACAGAAAGCAGAAAGTAAGATCCTAAAAGTAAAACAAACATGGGAAGCAGAAATAGGTTTCACACAGAGAAAGTGTTACAAACATTTCAGATATCTACCTCGTTTCTATCTGACTGGTATCGTTCACAAGCCAATCTTACTATAAACAAAGTATAGAGTAATATGGTTAGGAAATTTGGAAACAATACCAACTCAAAGCTCGCCAATGGTTCTGCTATCTTCGCATGTAAAAATGAATATGAATATATCTCCAAACACAGAGAAGAACAAGCATGTTGATTAGTAATACAACAGCACCATCAGAAAGGCACACCTGGATACCCGCCCATCCCTTCGCAACATCATCAGTCACGCTGTCTGACTCATTCGACCAAGCCCACAAGACCCTTCGCTTCTTCTCTGCATCAAAGAACGACTTAGAAGCGTAAAAGTTGCCGTAGTCATACCTCAACCACTTTCTATAATCATCCTGTCCATTATCTGGCACAAAGACGTCCTCCTCTTCGATGTACTTCCCAATGATATAATGATCCGTTGTTGTATCGAACAAGCTTATCTTAAGTACATGTTTTATATCCCCATCATTTACTGATGTGTCTAAACCTTCCACTCCATTGAAAGATACAGGATAGAAATCTGGGCACTCCCACATGCCTGTGCCCTGGTAGGAGTGTAATGGAATACCGGTCCTAGTCCAATTAACAAAGTCCTTACTTCTATACAGAATGGCTGCTCCTTTGTCAGCAATCAGAGCCCCGACGACTACTCTCCAGTAGCCATCACTTCCCAGCCACCCGGTTGATGGGTCTCGGAATAAGTCTGGTTGAAGATCACCTATTGGCGCCATGAGAGGATTGTTCGTTGGCTTTAACCAATCCCTAAGATATGGATCAGAGATGTTATTTGGTATTGCAATGTTTTGGACTTGGCGGGTATCTTTATCGATGCCAGTGTAGAGTATAACAGGCTTGTTGCCAGGTAAGATAGTAATGGACCCTGACCAGCAGCCATTGATGTCGAATGGCATGGTGGGAGTGAGTGCAAGGTCAAGTGCAACCCAGTTGATTAGGTCTGTGGAGACCGAATGTCCCCAGTGTACGTCACGCACCCATACTGCAGCCTTTGGATTGTACTGGTAAAAGAGGTGGTAGATGCCGTTGTAGTACACAGGACCTGGTTTAGTTTGCGAGGCAGTTTAAGAAAATCAGCATAATGAAAACACCATTGGAATTTAATGTGATAGCAGATGTAAATGAGTCCTGAGGCATACCATTTGGATCTGCCTCACATAGTCATGATGGAAAATAGCAGAGTGGCGATCATGCGAAAAGAGGGATAATGTTAGCAGAAAAGAAGCAGAATGTAATAAGATTAACAATAAAAAGATAAGGTTCACAAGACTTGGGACATATTCTGTTTCAAAAAATATTTTCCGTTGTTCATCTTGAGTTTTAGTTTTCTTTTCCTAAGATTTTTAATCAGTTGGGATTTGGAAGTGCACGGGAGATGTATGTATATGATAATAACATAGGACAATTCTAATTTAGATACTACATTAAACTTTTTGCTCAAACCATTATTATTTCCAATTCAAACAGTATACGTGGAAACAATCTTTTTAGCAAATTGTCCAAGAAAATCATGTATTTGGAGAATATAGAAACATCTTTTAACATTTATTTAAACTTCTCAGATATGGAGATGTGGGGAGCTGTAATTTCAGATATTCCAAATGGGATGGTTCATGTTTTTGAACCTGAAAACAACATTCTAACTTTTTATCTCAAGGCAAGTAAACTGACATCTTTTCTGGAAAACAATCTCAGATTCTGTAACAGAAGAGAGCCTAGATGTTTCCAATTTAAGGATTGATCTTGATGTATGCTCATCGAAACCTAGCAGACCGCAAGAAAAAACAACTGGAATGTAGGAAAATCTAGTGCTATAAGGACATACCATTGATCCAGTTTCGAGGGGGCTGGAAGTGGTATGAAGTTCTGTACTCATTGCTAGTTACAAATGAATCAGAAGAATCAGACTTTCGGAAGATTGCCGCTGAAGCAGCAAACACAACTCTGTCATATAAGAAGATTATGAGCAGAATCAAGCCTGCAAGAGTCTGGTAGAAACCAGCCATGATTAAGAAGAAAGTAAAGGGAAAGTAGATATGAGGGAGTGCGCAAAGGCACCAAGTCAAGATCAAAACTGGTATGTTTAACCAATCCCACTCATGAATGTAGAAAACAAGTCAAGGACTGAAACATTTAAAATTCCAATAATTAGCCTCCAAGTCATTGTTTTAGGAATTGCACACATGAAGATGTATAATTTTGCAGCAGTTGCAAGAGGATAAACATATGTGATCAGCATTGCTTAGAGAGGAGGCTATTATTTAATCAATACTAAATAATATTAGTATTGAAAAGTTAACTTACGCCTACTATTGGTCTTCACAAGTCATTGTTTATGGAATGGTGCACATTATGATGCATTTTTTAATGATAGTTGCACATGCTTTCAGAACAGTGTATTTAATTAATCCATGATATTTAAATATATGATAGTGAGCATTCGCTTGTAAACAAAATGCACCTACATTATGCTTCTTTTACACAACGAAAGAACATAACTAATATTGACAAGTTATAGAATGTATATTCTGGCGATCTTTTATCAGATTTCTCGCACCGCTTTTCAGTAGTAATACACTAAAACTTCTACTTGATAAAAACAAAGCCAATTTTCTACTTCCTCTATAAAACATCTGGCTTATGTTTCAAGCAAATCAATCAAACTTTGCTGTAGAAAGAAGCAAAATATCTTGTAGGTGATCGTAACCGAATAGGGCTTGTCATGCAGTTCACTCCAATTAGCAAATATTGTTGTCCTAAAGAAACCGCTAGTTGTGAACTTGTGATTTGACCCAACTAATGCTAAACAATCTCACTTTAAATTAGAATAAACAGAAGAAATATCTTGCCTTCTCAACCTAATTTAACACAATTATCTCTTGATTGCATGCAGGGTTATCTCTTAATTATCTTCATTTATCCACAATACCTTTTCCTCTTGCATTCTGGGTAGTAACCGATAAAAGGAAAAGAAGATGAATTAGAATTAGAACACATCCATACCTCTCTTTTCCCTCTGTTCATCCTTGGCTACAGCCTACAAGAGGAGTAAAAGAAGTAAGGGGAAACCATGCCATTGGTCATGGTCACTGCAACCATGATATACGATGTGCATCCGATATTTCAATCCACGGGAACAGCACTCTTTTCTGAGCTGGCAATGCATGATTGGAAGTGCGATAGACGGGCACGCAATCACCAAGCTTGTCCTGTCTACACTTCAGTGTTATTTACTTAATTACATTTTGTTAAATATTTTATAGATAATAAATTATAAATAATTTAAATTTAAGGTATAAGCTGTATTAAATAAAATAGTTTGTTTATGATTTGTAACTCAAATTAAAGTTGTAGTAGATAAGATGTAGTTTATATTTATATATATTATATAAAGTAGTATGTAATTACAAACTGCACAATTAGATTCAAATATTTGTAATAGAAGAATATATAATTATGGCTGTACAAACTAAATTAGATATGTGCTACAAGCTGCAACGAAACGCGTCATGTGTCCGCTCAGTCTTATGCATTGGCACGAACAGACAGATATTTTGTGGTCCTGTGACAATAGACAGGAAAATATCTCATAACCAGGCTTGTTTGTCATAAATAAAAAAAATCCCATATGGGCAATGGGAAGACAATCAGAATACGCCCGGCCCAACTTTGTAGTTGTCAAAAAGCAATCTCAGACTTGATCATTCGCTGACGGGATTATTTATTTAAAACGAACAACAACAATATTAATATTACTTGATACAACTGAAACCTACCTTTCATTTGAGCAAAGCACATGAATTGCTGCTGTAATACCACCCTTCTTTATTTAAAATTCATGGAATAATTTTCTCTAACGGGGTAAATAGATTGTGATAGCCGGATCGGCATGGTAATGGATGAGTATTAAGTGAGTTTGGTAGTATTTTATATCTTAATATAATTTTAAGTAGTTAAATTAAGTTTAAATAATATATAAGATAGCTATTAATAAATATTACATGACTTATCTTCTACATAAAGTTATAAATAGCCCATTTTTTTCTCCTTTATATTTTCTATATAATTTTCAGATTATATACTTTTTTGGATTACTTTTTTTAAAATTTATTTTTTATTTTATTATAAAAAATTATGATATCAATAAATCGGTATAATTGAGAGAATTAATAATACTTACAAATTATAAATTTATAAAAAATATAAAATTTAGAAATAATTTTAATTATTATTGTTACACGCATCGCAAGTGCATTTGTCGCCTGTCACTGTCACTGAAATTGGGAGTAGTAGATGTTGCTGGTTGTTTAATTATTAGGAATTAGCAAATAGAAATGTCCCCCCTTTTCTCTTAAGGAAAAAAAAAAATACAGTTTTGTCAAGGTCTTTCATTGGCTTTCATTTTATTTAATGCATTCACGTTATATATACTAGGCTACTTGGATTAATTATTTCCTCTCAAATTGCAAAAAGGTATATTCTAGTGAAAAAAAAAAGCGAATTACAAAAAAAAATAAAGGAAAAAAAGGAATTGCTAAAACAAATTGCATTGCCCGCTTCATAGCTGCTAATATTTGGACTGAAAACAAGGGTGATGAATGTGATATTTCATGATCAGCAGCTTTGATCAATTAATCTAGAAAAGTACAAAATTGTAATGTAGAAAACGTCTTCATGATCAAAATTGCTTGCATGTGCATACAATAAGGATAGATCAAAAAATTATGAGGAGCGGGGTGAAGTTGTAGATCACATCAAAATCTATAACTTTATACTTCAAAATGGTCACATCAAAATATATGTATGTGTATATAAGTTGTAGATTTTGATGTAATTTACAACTTTATAGTTGAACAATTTTTGAAAAAATATCAAATAAAATATCAAAATGATGATTAAAAATTTAATTATTATTTTGAATAATATTTGATATTTTTTAAAAATGTTCAATTAGAAAGTTATAGATCACATCAAAATCTATAATTTTATAGTTCAATTTTTTTTTTTCAAAAAATGCTTAAAAACATGTCAAATTAGTCCACGAAAATTTTATATACTGTTTCGAAATTTTATATACGTCCGTCAAGAGCCATGTTTGAGGTTGATGCTGCTGCCTTTGGAATTAAGATGATGACTGATGAGTGCCTATGTAATTACAAGTTAGAACCACACCATGATTTGGCTGTGTGCTATGTTATGTGTGATGGGATTCTGTTTGTCTATGGAAACTTTAGTGAAGTTATGATTCTTATAACTTTCAATCTTGCATTTCTCAATATAATCTCACGTTCAAAACAAGTTATAATTTATGGAATATCTCTGCAAAAAGAAAACCAGAGTAACGACGCTAAGAAAAAAAGACTTAAACATAAATTATACCGTGATAAGACTTCTCTGATTATCTTGATTCATGCGTTTACATAAGTGGATCATTATTCTTGATCGTACTTGCGTCCATAAGCAACGTTCTAGCAATCCCGACAATCTCATCGGCAGCAAGAAGAGCTACCAAATCCGTCTCTTATCATACTATCCGAATCTACTGAGTGAATTGTAATTTATCATAGGGTTTGACTTTTATATACATCTATACACATATACCCCTTAATGAGCTTTGATGGATATTGTCGATATGGGTTGAACCAAATACGTCAGCAACTGCTATGCATGTATATATATATATATATATATAAAAGACTAAGAAATGTGAAAGTATCTATAGAAACCCATATTACACCTTTGGATTGTGCCAACTCGGGTTTCCTTTAAACGAGCTCACGACCAAACACGCACTACCATTTTAAAAGCAAACAAAGCTATAATTTTACAGCCGTGTTTGCAACTCTTCCAAAATAAGTTTTGGTATGGTATATAATTTTTGTGTTTAAAAGATTTGTTAAAAATATTTCAAGGTACAACAAGTAATGGCTTTGGAGCTTTAAAAGTTATTTAGAGACTTGTTTTGCAAAAAAAATTAATACAAAAGTTAATTAGAGTATATTAAGTTTTTGTATTTAATTTTTTTTTTTTTAGAAGACTGGTATAAAATACTTTTAGGATGTCAGCCCTATGTTTTTTCGTTAGCTCAGTTCAGATCTTGTATACGAAAAAATGCGCTGATACGATGACGCGCGTTGCATGCCATGTCGGGATATTTTTTCGTTTTTTAGGGCTGAACCGAATAATTCCTTAGTTAGAGGGGGCACACCACGGTGCATTTTTTTGTTTTCGAAAGCCGAATTGAGTAAATACAAAATTAGGACGTTGAAATATAATTTTCTTAATGTTTTTTGCATGCTGGTATAAAGGCAGCTGATTTGAAAATTAGCCATGTTTTGCAATGTGTCGTGCCTGCAATTTATCTTTACTTTTTACTGTTTCGGTGGTTGGGCACAAAAAATTACTCACCTCCAACAAACTATCCAATAAATCACATATAATTAATCTCCACCACACATGTATCTCGTGATGCGTACAATTCTCTCGTGATCCATAAAAAATATTAAAATTATAGAAATATCCATCGTGATGTGGTCTTAATTGTGCTACGTCAGAATGTGTGATTTTTTGTGTAATTTTTTAAAAGTACATAGTAAATTTTCTTCAACCATCAATAGTCTGTCAGTCACGTGGCAGAGCGGGCATACTATATTATACCGTCGCTCCCATTCCGCCTCTCTTCGGAGTCTCCGCTTCTCTAATTTCAGAGGACTGTCGCTGATCTGCTCCAAACTCATCAGGCGAGTTGTTCTACTTGTTTCTCAAATGTATTTTGCTTATTATTTATAAGACTGATATTATTAGCATTTTTATTGTTTTCTCACTAGTGATTTACTGTGATCTTCATTTTTGTTCTAGCTATTTTAGGGTTTACGTCTTGGATCATGTTTCATTTCACTCCTAGTTTACTTGATTGTATACAGAGCCCATCTGTGCTTTTCTACTGAAGCTTTGGAATCTGATAAATAATCACTTTAGGTGGTATGGGTGAATTCTTGCGCATGTCTTTTACGATTACAGATGATATATACTATATCCATACTGTGTGTTAATAAGTGCACAATATTTCGTTTGGTCTGTATGTTAGCTCGTTATAGTATAGGAACGGCCGACGATACCATCTTTGAGCTTAACCGTAACTGATAGGGAAATATTGAGAGCAATGAGAAGCGGTTGAAAATCAAATTTTCGTGATTACAAGTATTCTTTTATAAGAATGAATTCAGGTGTGTTTGGGAGAGATTGAAAGCTTTATAGTTATCTTGCTTAATTAGTAGGTACAAATTATCGTCTATGCCAATACTTCACCACTAAATTTTAGGGATGTCTGGCATTCTATTTGAATACTGAGTATAGGCATTGAGATCGTCGGCCTAGCTTCTGAACTGACCTGCTAAAACTAGTTGCATACCTGAACTTCATGACAAGAACACCAAGACCCAAACTGATAACATAAGCAGTAGCATATTTAATTGATAATACTAATCTTTAAGCTGTATGATTGTATTGAAATTAAACAGGAACATAAGTTAACTTGAATTACTATGAAGTTTTAATGTCATCATCTATAAGTCTAACTATTTTAAGTAAAACATAATACCGGTAACTATTTTACCTATAGAGCATATTATTTCATGGCTAGTGAACATGTTACCGTCTAATTAAAAGATCAGTACGCTGTGCAGGCTTTTCCGCATGTATACACAAATACCTTCATAAAGTCTATAATGAATAAATGAACAATTAATTGTAAATCGATCCACCCACTAAACAGAAAGTTCTTTGATGGCATTATATGTAATAATGTAAAAATATGAGTTTAAAGGGACTTGTCCGACAAGCCTGTGAATGCACTGCTCTAAAGATGATGGTTGACCCGCCAAGGTCATATTCACACATTCTTTGATCTCTACCAATAGCACGAATAGGCGGAGAGAAGATCATATACTCCTCTTTTGTCGAAAAATACAAACAATGATGTTAAATTTTCTAAACTATATACTAGGAGTTGAAGAACCCTGACTTTTCTTACAAATAAATGAAATAGAGAATAATTATAAGAACTTTGATGGGCTGTCAGTTGCTTTGAGGTACTGTGAATCTGAGATGTTGGCGGGAGCAGCTCCCTTCATATTGTCCAAGAATTTTACAACTGTGTCTGCAACAATCTTCACCATGATTTCGACAAACTCCCCTCGAAATTGAAGCTGAGAAAGAGAGAAGGATCTTGACGGATCAAAGATAATATAAAGGGTGAATATCCAATAGATAAAAGAGAAAAGCAGAGGTATTAACGGAGCGGCCTACCACCTATCCACATTGTGTGGATTGAAGAGCGATCATGAATCCCGGTGCAATACTTGGCATATGGACTCCTCAAACATGAAAAAAAAAAGACGTGAGGCATAATTTTGGGACCTTTCTACCCCTCATGGAAAGGCTGGATCCTTGACTATTTGGACTTGATCACTAGATCTGACCTGATTCCCCTGCTTGGTCCAATCGTGTTCATCTCCATCTACCTCCCGCCTGTTGGCTAGCAATAATTAGTCTTGTTGAGGAACTTTTTAACTTTTTACCTTTACAGTTTCATCTGTAGTTTATTCAAGAAATTTACTTGCGCGGCTTTATTCGCAGAATATCTCTGATATACCATTTTCCTGGTCATCCTGTAGTATTCTCCAATGTCGACCGTAACTCTTCCGACTGCTGTGAACATTAATGCCAGCATCAGGAATCAGCAACAGTCTACGCTGATCAAGGGTCCGTTTAATCTGGCCTCTATGAAGAGCACGTCTAGGCCATTCGGCCTCAAGTCATCAAACGGTTATAGGGTTTCAGCAATGGCTGTCTACAAAGTGAAGCTCATTGGCCCAGATGGAAACGAACACGAGTTTGAAGCCCCAGAGGACTGCTACATTCTAGATTCTGCAGAGACGGCTGGGTTGGAGCTGCCTTACTCTTGCCGTGCTGGAGCATGCTCGACATGTGCAGGACGCATCGAGTGTGGTACTGTCGACCAGTCAGATGGGTCATTCCTAGATGAGTCGCAGATGGAAAAAGGCTATGTCCTTACCTGCATCTCTTATCCTCGTTCAGACTGTATCATCTACACCCACAAGGAGAGTGACCTTTATTAATCTGTGAATTTTCATGGATGGAGGATTCCGGGCTTCATGAGAACGTTCTTGGAATAATAAAGTGACGGTATCTATTAGTAGCTATTTTGCTATTTGTCAACTGATTGTGGGTGAACAAGCCTCGCTTCTTGTGATTTAGCATTTGTTCCTATTCCAAAGGTCATGTTCATGCTTTACGAAATTTGGTCAGATTAACATATGATAAGAAAGATCCTCCCATACGCATTATCACAGTATGATTAGAAAGAATTAGTGCTTTTTGGTTCCGTTCAACTAAGCACTTTTACGTTAGCACGCATGCCCTCTGTACTGTAGTGTTATGAGAATAGGAATGGAATTATCAACGTTCAAGCTTGATCAAATTGTCAACAGCTTAAACAGAATCAGAAAAGTAAAGAATAAGAGAATCAGAAAATTGAAGAAGAAGTTGATGCTTGATGCTAACTGATGCCAGAATTATGCACCATAACCAAAAGTCTCTCAGGAAAGCGAGAGGACAGAAAGCTACCTCTCAGCCTTCTTCTTATGTGCTGTTGGTAATTCTTTCAGCAAACTCAACTGCTGAAAATGTGCTGATCAATTTTGGTTAAGTAGAATTTTATCTCGTTAGTTTATATATAATTAAAAATAGTGCTGGTTTATGTATGTCCGAGGAACCATTGCTTTGTGTTTAACACTGATGCACAAGAAATTTCTTCTCCTGTCGTAAGCTATCATGCTTTTGTGATTTTAAGAGCTGCGTCTTTGACCTAGCTGGATCAAGACCGTAAGTTTTAACCTTCACTGTCATGTGAGTCAGCAAGCCAGAGCTCGATCGAGACCACCATAAGTT
This sequence comes from Xerophyta viscosa, assembly GCA_002076135.1. Taxonomy (NCBI): domain Eukaryota; kingdom Viridiplantae; phylum Streptophyta; class Magnoliopsida; order Pandanales; family Velloziaceae; genus Xerophyta; species Xerophyta viscosa. The sequence goes on along the minus strand of MJHO01000381.1, from coordinate 48,656 downwards.
TTAACCTTCACCGTCATGTGTATGGGCGTGTTTCTTCATTCAGAGTATATAAATTTGTTATATCAGCTCGACTAAATTGGGACCTATTGTACGACTCTAAACTTTATCCTACCTAATTTTCTAAATTGTTATTAAGAATATACACACGAAATATTTAAAAATCAGTCTCATAGAGTATGGATAATAATAAAGTGCTGTAAATTGTTTTTCATGTGACTGGCTTATCAAACCACTGTGAATTGTCGAATGCCAAAGCACCTATGCATAATTTCGTAAATCTTGCGTTGAGTCAACTTATGTATTAATTTTCCGAATAACGTTATATCAATATCTGCTTTTTAACATCCTTACAAATAAATTCAATAATTTTGTACATAACACGGATCAAGAGTTAGTAAGGTGATAATTTCGCGCTTTAGTGTGTAGTACTGCTAATGCGCTTGTGTTTTAATATGAAAATCAAAGATTTTACTATCGACGCTTGCAACATTGATATTTTTGCCTTTCCATTTTTCCTCTATCTTCAATTAAGCCGGGTTTGTAAAGCTTAGCTTTGGATTCTCAAAAATTGTTTAAAAAAATTGGGGTGTAAAGGTTATGAAGTAAACCAATCAGTATTGGCCAAGTTGGTTAACATTACTAAATACTAAAAGGAGACTATGCTTTATAAGAAAAAGGTATAGAGTTTAAATTTGATCAACGGTGCCGAAACTCAAAACATTCTGGAATATAAATATCAATAGCTATAAACTTTTTTACTATTTGGCTTGTCGAATAAGTAAAACAATGAAATCATTTTAAATTGACAGCTGAATAAGAAAGCAAGTGTTATGAAATAACAGGGATGCAATTCCGATGAGTTATGAGTTATTGCAGATTTTTTGGTTCAAACGCCACTTATCGTACTTAATACTTATGTGATTCTGATCCCCAACGAAGCATTTGAACAAAATTAATTAGAATTTTACTTCGCTCAACTAAACGAAAACTCAGATGCTTCCAAAACAATTCTTAATAGATAATTTTGAAAATTTTATATAAAAAATTTAATGTGTTATGTAATTTTTATATTTATAATTTTTTTAAAAAAAAGTTGGCTCTAAAATTTAAATAATTTTTTTTTTTCACATATGATAAAATTTTGTAGCCCCAAAATAGGTGCTTTGAATATTTTAAATTTTGATTAGCAATATCACAGAACAAAATTTACATTTTTTTAATATTTAAAGTTTTTTTTTAATATTTTAAAATGGTGGTCATGCGCATCTGTATGGAGGTGCATTGGACACCATCGGATCGGAACTGGTACAACAATAGTAAAAGTTTCGAAAGTTCAGCTGTACCAGGCCGAGCTAAAGGCCAGGCCTGCTTATAAAAATAGGGCCGAGCTCGTCAATTCACTCGTCCACGTACACTAGATTGATTATGATCAATAATAATAATAGTATAATACACCACGGCTTAGAGTTGGTTGTTAAGATATTTAAAAAAAAAAAAAAAAAAAAATTAAAGAAAAGAACCAGGATTCTATCCACGAAAAACAAAACAAATTTAACACAAAGGGGTCATCTTAGCAATTAAACTATGAGTACAAAAGTTCTGATTGGAGACCCAACACTAATTCTTCGTTTCTTTTACTTAAGAACATAAATTACTACTAATCCATATTTGATATATGAAGATAGCGACATCATGACAGCTTGGTTGATGAAACTTCATGGCTGATGTCTTCCATGCCAGATGCACTTTTGATCCACCAGTGCTACATAACCAAGTAGCACTTTAACTTTTTTTTTTTTTCAAAAAAAAAAAAAAAAAAAAGGCGAATGAAAGAACACGGCAGCTTGATAACATGGCTGCTGTCTTTTTGGATCTTAATGTGTTGAAGCCTGCAAAGCTAATATCACACGCGTATGCTTTTCCATCTTTCCAAAGAGCTCATCCATGTTAACCAGAAAAAGAAGTGCTCCAGAAATTTTCCAGATAAAGTGCAGCTCAAAAGACCATATAGGAAAAGTAATCAGTTAAGGCCCTCGCTATCTCTTTATATTGTTGTACTTCCTCTTAAGTTTAAGTAGTTTAGACATATAAAATAACGTTATAACAGTACATCACAATCTTATACAGTCAAATGAAGCACTTCAACTCAGTTTTTCTCAAAAAATTGAATGAAATAAAATAACTGTGGTAGATGTTTCCTTCACCTCAGCATTTCTCAAAAAAAACAAAATGACAGTACTTCGGATATTTAATCTTGATACAGTATGTGTCAAATTAGATGATAATAATGCTTCAGATATTATATTATCATTATATTACCAAAATAGTGATATTGCCCCTTTTTTTATTCTTATGATTATTATTTTTTAAAAAACATAACCAATTTAGGTCATTGCACTCATTATCCGAGACCAACAACATCTGTTTCAATCTAGAGAAGCATGCACTGTGCACATATACTATTACTAGGCACCCACACACGTAGTTTAAAACTTTGTAATATGAGAGGCCGCACGTCTGTATTACCTAATCATTGAAGATTGGTTGGCGGTGCGGGAAGTCGAACTCCGCGGTGCGGGAAGTCGAACTCCATGGCAATAAGGCTTCATCATGAGCCCTCTATCACTGTGACATCTCGTCACCCCTATAGTGGGTAAATTGATGTTTTGGAACTGATAGACTAAAGTGATATGCAAAACATATGTAGGGACTAAATGATATTTCTCCAAAGGTATATTCATATTACTATCCAAATTATATAAGCTCTCTGCTTTTTTTCTCCACACACATGCAGCAAGGAGAAAAGGTACAGAGAACTTATTGCTCGATCGTCTTCCTAGCATACATATGTAATTTGATTTTTTTCCAACTAAAAAAGTATATAACCAAAACAAATAAAAAAAGAAAAAAAAAGGAGGAAAAATAAAACAAAGGGTAATCACTTAAAGCTAGTAAATAACCCTCATGAGGAGAGATCAGTTCCTTCTGGTATGCTCTCCAGGGAAGGTTTCCACCCAAAACAAGTCTCCTCCTCACGGCCACGATCATCATCACGGCTTCTAACTTCTGTACTGAGGTGAGACAACATGGTATCAAGAGAGAGCCCTTTCTTGCTCAGCATGTCTCTTAGCTCTTGCTTCCTCAGCACCAGCTTGACCCGAACCACGCCGTCCACTGAACTGGTGTCGACGTGGAGCCTTGCCGGTGGAAGAAGATAGTAGAGCTTTCCGGAAATCATATCTGCCTCGGGATCGAGATATTGGACGATCGGAAGCTTGTCGGAGATAGCATGGCCAGGGAACCGTGATAGAAGTTGGAAAACGTTCATGGGCGGCTCGAACTTGAGAACTTCTCCGTCGATCTTCATGACCTTTATTATCTTCTCATCTTTGTGGGATAAGCAATTTCCCATGCTGCTTAGTCGATGATCTCTTATGTTATGTGTATAATGAATAATCTGATATTAAGCATTTCAAAGGGCAGAATATATATGCAGCAGAAGGCGGTTATTAGTTGGAAAGAACCAACGGTAGTATTTTTTTTTAATTAATTTCAAAAAAAGAAAAAAGAAAAAAAAAGGTTAAAAAAGGACCTTGGATATCAAACAATTATTTAATTATCCTCGACAAAATGTCCAGCTAACCCCACCACTTTTATGCTTTTGTTTTTTCCAGACTTGGATTTGTGAACTCTCCCGCTAATGATTTAAAGCAACCACGCGAGGATGCACTTTGGTTAGACTCAAATTCATTATAAACTTTCTAATTCGATACAGATCCACTAAAAATAGGAAAATCTTACGGTGCTCCAGACATAACTTTTAACTTGCACCTAATTAAAATTTTATATTTAGAATTTTTTTTACAAAAAAAAATTCAACTACATGTTCAAAAAAATAAAGTACATATTTTTTTTTATTTCAAAATATTATCAAATAAAAGATATCTCAAAATAATTATCGAGCGTGCTATTATAAATACTAAATTTACTTATGGAAAGTATTTATGTCGATGTATGACATAGTATTTAAATTTTTTTGAACTATAAAATTATTTATTTTATTTTTCTGAACAATAGTTAAAAAACTATTTTCAAAATATGTTTCTAAATATTCATTTTAGTGGGTTGGATATAAATTTTGAAACTTATGTTTGGAGTATTGTAAGACTAAAAGTATCCTGATTATCATCCTATTTAAAGCTATAAAAATGAGTATTTGGTGGAGATAAATAAGATCACGGTCCTCAAAATGCCGCTAAATTAAAATCTACAGAGATTGATAACTATTGCATGTAATAGGACGCTCTGTTACATGCAGTTTACTTAATTGTCAAAAAACAACCTAAACAAATGATAATATTTTTTTGGGGGTCAGAAACAAATGATAATTAATCCATTACAGTTAAAATCCAAGAAGTCATAGTTGGTGCCTAACTACGTGTTCGCTAAGTTTCGTTCATTATAAGTAGAGATCCTCAGGATACTCTCACCATTTTTAGTGGGTTGTTCTGCCCTACAAGATCTGCTGCTTTTGGCCTTTTACTATTGATAGATGTTTGAAATCATGACGGCGAAGCCATTGACTTGACTATCATAACCCTCTATTCTACTTCAGGATGGGTAACTATATGCCCTTTTTAACAAGAGATTTTTTTTAGCATAGGACACTCGCGGCCATCCATGAGCCGAGTCACATGTCGTATGTGAGGGACATGCACGTTATCACCAACTAGAAGAAAAGAGCACTAGCGTTACGAAAAGCAATGTTTTCAGTGCCGTGCGAGCGAGCATCGTAAAATCCGAAATTCGAGACGTGCCGACCGTGCCGTACAATTTTTTAATTTCAAAATATTTAAAGTATTTAAGAAATAATAAAAAAATAATGAAATATTAAATATAAAAAATATAATTACTTAGCAAAAGTATATAATAAATAGACCAATGCTATATTAGAGTGTTGATATGGTTTATAGAAGATATATGTAAAATTCAAAATAAAATTAAAAAAATAAAAAAATTTATGTGCCGACCGGCACTGCTCGGCACGGTCGGCATGGCTCGGCACGCCCGAAAACTCCGGCACGGCACTGATACCATGCCGGAGGCCGGCGATACCAGTATGTGTCGTCGTGTCGCCCGGCACGGAAAACCCTAACAAAAAGTTGAATATGAAAGTTCGTGAGCCTCGGCTCATATAGCCGATACAATTGTACCAAAAATTTCTTAGATGATATGGATTAACCTATCAAACATTCCTTAGAAGATATGAATTAGTCTAGTAGTGGGCCAAGGCCAACCATGTCCTATCCGGCGGGAGGCGCATGTGGAGGTAGACGCACACCGACAAATAACGCCCACGTATATGCGTCTCCAAGGGCTCGAACTTGCATCGTGAACGAGTTCTTGAAAATCCCTTGGCTCGACTGGAGACGTAGCTATCTCAGAATACATAATCCTCTTCACAGTTAATTGTCTTTGTACTCACGTAGGCTGAAAAATACTTGGTTTGAATATCTTAATGATTTGTATGAAAATAATTATCTGCCAATGGCCCACTAGCACGAACGTGCCTGCTAAGTGAGATCCTGATAAGGTTGCAAGTGTCACCCTGATGCTCTCGTGTCTGGAACAGGGGCAGGTCCCATGCCCAAGTTCGATAAGGCAAGATGTTCCGCGAAATAGACTTATCTGGGTAGTTCAAAAACATTAAATTGATTGTTAGAGATTAGATATTTTCATGTATGTTTTCAGATATCGACATCATTGTTTATTCCTTCATACCTAGATCACAAGAACGACAAAAAAAAAAGTGACTGCTTCTCATCATATCAACCATACACTTGGAATCTGTTGCTCCTCTTTTCAGTTTGCTCTGTTCCTGTCTAAGAGATTTGCGGCATTATAAAAGACACACACACACACACTTTTTTTTTGAAAAAATCTTTAAAAATAAATCCGAAAAACCGGGTAGAAGATAAAGGTTAACCCTTTTAGATTTTATTAAAATTTTTTTAAATATAATGAGTATTTTCAGAAAAGTTATCAACAAAACCGGTCCCATTTATGCGAGAAAACGGCTAACTCGATAACTAGTCTGAATACTATTAAAAGAAAAAATTCAAAACCTCGTGGAAGAGTAGGAGGCGACATCCAGCCTCACTAGCCCTTTACACACACACACACACACACACACACACACACACACACACACATATATATATATATATATAGACATTTGTGTGTGTGTGATTGCGTGTGTGTATAATCAAAAGAGTTTTTGTGTTTTTGTGCCCCTCAATGGACAAAGACGGGAGGTTTATACTACCAGAACTCCAGAAGTTTGCTACTTTTCGAACATTAGAAATTAGTTTTTAAAATTATACTTTAACACTAAAAGTTTCAGCATATAATAGAGGGTAGTACCCCTTCCGTTCGAAAATCTGTATGCTGTAGACAGATAGGTTAGCACAATGCACGTGGGCTTTCTGGATATTCCGAGACTATATCGCCATCAGTCCTACGCCTATTACGAACACAAGATGTGAAACATTCTTTTTCATAGGAGTGTCAAATATATTCCTTTATAAAACATATAATTCCTTGAACTTTGCCCAAGTTTTAGAGAAGGTTGGGGCATATAGTCTTTCAAATACCCAGAAAGTTCCCATTTACAATGAAATCGATTTTTAACATAAAGGGGGGTATCATGTCTCTGGTAAGGTCTAATGTGTTTGTTTAAAGTTCTTAGAATAATGCCTAGTTTTGCATGCCGAACTATACGGTCCATGCCAAGTGCACATGCCTGTTTTGATAGCTATAGGCATGATATCAACGCATGTCCGAAAAAACATATTTGTGATTCGAACTAATTTACATTTTTCTACTTTTACTTTGAAAATAACAAATAATCAATTATATGGTACAACTGGTGTAGTACCATCCACACGATTCGTATGTCCTAGAATCTAATTTTGCGCAAATGTGCTCTGCTAGGCATTGAAAATCTTAGCGTAATATGAGAAAAGCTGGCAAATTCTAAAGGGCTAGTGGTATCAACCAAAAACTTTATTCTCCATACATTGGTACATTGGGAGCAGCATATACAAACTTACTAAGCTGGTCACACCTACATCTCTGCACAACTAGGAAGCTCGGTTACGGATATAGATACGTGAATACAACATAATAAGGACATATACCACAGTAATTTTTAAGAAAATAGCATATGGATATGGTTTACACACGACAATAAAAATATGTATACTAAAAAAATATATTAAATATTTGAACACGTAAATATATGTACAATAATATTATGACAAAGTCTATTATAATATACACTTCAGTCTATCGGACAAATTTGAACAACAATAGTCTAATTATATCAACGAAAAAACAAAAAGTGTAATCTTTAAGTATATACCTATATTATATTATTTATTGTTATATACTACTAGTATTATATAACATTTCACTCCTCTAAAGAATTAAAAAAAATAAAATAAAAACACTATATAAATACAAAAACATATGTCAGACACTCATGTCTGGCATGTCCGACAGGCATGTTTGTATTTTTTGTTTTTGACACTTCTCTCGAGTGTCTAATATGTATGCGGCTATGCTCGTAGCGTGTTTGTGTCGAATATTATATAAGACAAAATTTTAACATGTCCATATTTTCTAATTGCACAATCAATGAGCGACCATAGGAGCGACATAATAGAACGATATTTGAAGATTGTTGCATATGATGTGATTTACGTGCAAGCATGAGGTCATGAGTTGTCCCATATGAGATTAAAAGTCATGGTTCATGGTGAACTTAACTTTGAGAAGCTCTCTCAAAAACAAAAAAAGAAAAAAAGAAGGAGAGAAGGCATGGTTCGTGAACTTAACTTTGAGGGCTCAAACAAATATATAAATAAGTAAAAGTAATGTAGAAGGAGGATGTTAATGTCAACACACTCAAACACGCTTGCCTCTTTGAAAGGGTAAATGGTGCGGCAAGAAAGCGATATCTTTAGCTATTTAAACAAACATTGTTTTTACTCTCTCTTTTGTGGATCGTATCTTTAATATCTAAATTAATATTCTTCAAATGCAACCTGCTATCATTGTCCATTATTATAAAACACACGCTTAAATATTTAAAGATTACTTTTTTTTTTCAAATTGGCAGATGAAGGATAAGTAGCCACTGAAGTGGCACATCACATGATTTCTTTGGTAAATTACAAATCTTCTTTGGTAAGCGGTCATTCATAAATGTCACAATTGCGGGCATCCTACGGTCGAATTGGTTTATAGTACTAGCTATAGTGATGTTGATTTAAATATACATGGCTTAAGGTTGAGCAATTGTTGTTTCTAAAAAAAAGTTGGAATTTCTCCCAAATTCATCCATGAGATGAGATGATCGACTACGAGATGTTTGACAACAATAACTTAACCAAGTGCAGTCTAACTCATATGAAGTCTGATAATGATAAGATGTAAGCAACGGAAACCTTGTTAAGATTTTTTATTAGAATCTTTGTTTTGAAAAATTTACATCCTAGTATTCGAATATGAAAGCCTAAAAAAATCCATAAAGCACAGAACATACAATAATATCAGTACCAACCACGCCCGAAATATATAAAATACACATCAGATAGGCAATAAAGTCGAAGAAAATAAAAAAAAAAAAAAAAAAAGCATGATGAGAATAAAGAAAAGAAATCAAACAGGAGCACCATCACAATACATAAACATTACTCAAACCATATTTCATTCTAGCAATAGTGTTTCTAATACAAATTCTATACCGCTATTCAGCAAGAGGATAACCACATTTTTACCAAGTTATAGTTAAAAGCGATATTGATTCTTAGGTGAGGTTGGAAGCTAGCATTTTCCAGAGTGCGGCATGAGGTGCAACTTCTCAGGTCATTTTTCATGTTACGCACTAAGAGAAGTAAAGCTTTACACTAACCCACCAGCATATATCGACGAGCCCCCTAACATCTGAACATTGGATCCAGACAATCTTTTATTCTTACACGTCTTGTCAACTGTCTGAAAAGAATTTCTTTGGGAATTTTGCATATTAGCCCCATATTTTAACATTTATATTTCAGTCCCTAAAAAAATATTTTTGTGCTGACGTAGTGGCGCGTCATGCTATGTTGCACATTTTTATATTTTCAGGAACTATAATATACGAATGTTAAAATATAAAAGGCTGATTTGTAATTTTTCTAATTTTTATTTTTTGCTTCTCACTAAAATGACTTGAAATAATGAGAGATGAGAGATACATTTAACTGAATCTACGGAGATTGCTCTTTAGTTCAAGCAAGAACTGCTTTACCCGAGTACTAGGGTGCCAATTAAAATTAAGAAAACTATTTGGACAGCCCTCCCATAAGATTGTTGTTGCTGAACAACCCCCAACAAGATTCCTTAATGATTAGACCCCCGCCGAAAAAAATAAATTTTTACAGATAAAAAAATACTCATGATTCGTTAATACTTCAGAGTCTCAAAATATATATATTTAGAAGGATTTTGAAAAAAAAAATAACATAAAAGTTGTAGTTATATTGCAAATTTTTTAAAATAAATATTTTTAAATAGATATTTTAGAAGTTTTACTATTTTAGCAGGTTAGCTGGTCGACCGTTAATAATTCGGTGTGCCAAACTACTTATCTAGAAGTATTTTTTGAAAATTTTTAACATAAAAGTTATAAATTTATCAAGATTTAAAATTTTTATTTTGGAATTTTTTTTAAAAAAAATATTTCAAGATATGTGTTGTAGGGTGTCAAAGTGATGAGATATATATAAGACATTTCCGTACGAGAAAAAAAAAAGGAATGGGGGATGAGATGATAAACAAAAATTCGTCTTTTTTTGGACGACGCAACTGGTGAAATTCTGAGGATGTATGTTACTTAGTACGGTGGCACTGCTAAAGAAGCTTGCATTGTCAGATAATAATCTACATCTTTAATTTAGAATAAGTGGTTCGGATAATAGGATTAGAAACTAAGAAAAATCTTAATTCTGAGTTTGAGTCAGGCTGTAATATAAACACGTTTTTAAAAGTAAATATATAAAAAAAAGATGACCAGAGCCTGCATTTATGATGGAAGGCCCATAGTTTTTTGTCTGGGTTGTAGTGGATTCTAAGCTGAGAATTTTGTATATTTAACGATCTCACAAATATGAGTGAGCATAACTCTCCGTTGTTGATTGAAAAAAAAAAAAAGAGGCAATTACATTTCAGCCTCCCGTTTCCCGTATTTGTTCGTTTCAACTACGTTCGTGCGTTTTTCTATTTTCAGAAATTGAAACGAAAAAATTTAGATTTAGGAAGACTGAACTGTAATTTTTCCTAAAAAGAAAAAAAAAAGAGTCTACAGCTTTAAAAGCATGCGTATGCCAGGAAATTTTGCTCTTCTCCATGCATAAAGCTCATGCTCTCCTTTGAATTCAAAGACGGGACAAACTACAAATCGAATTTTGCCTTGTTTCTGAAAGCCCTTGTTTTCCACAAACTGAATCCTTTTTCCAAAATAAAGTATGCCCTATCTAATGCATCATGCATGCCCCCACTTATTCAAATTGGAAAACATTCATCTTTACTGCATGAAGCAATAGTTCAGGGCAGGAAGCATTGTTAGCAGATTCAAGTCCCACGAAAGTCCTGAATAGGGAATAGGTCATTTCGAATCTTTTTATCCGAAATTGCTTAGATAGTCTCTAGGTATAAAGTCCTAGCACTCCATGTTTAGTTCAGAGTTGATGCCAATTTGGCTTCTTGATTGTGGTTCATGTCATCTCAATGAGCTATAGTTAGAAAATTCATAGAATTGTAACCGAGAAATAGCGGTTTCATCTCTTTACTTAAAAAAGCTCACGCCCACATCCCGCCCGTTAGTTAATTTATGTTCAATCATGAATATTAGTTAGATAAGATTTCACGAAAAAATGGTATAAACTTGTCTGAACACAGTCCATATAAATGAGATCTGCATAGCATATGCTTTGGGACAGGCTTTGTTCAACTCTACAATTCGAGATAGCTGCTAGGGCATGTCATGTATGAAAGCTTTGCCACGCAGCAAGGCTGCTAGGCCTTGATAAATGACTGTTCTCTTCAGAAAAGCAAAGTAGGAAATGTATTTTTGCATATGTAGTCTTTCTTTATCTATGACGAAAATATTCGAATTACTTGAATGCAGCTGAGATTTTGGCAAAGTTGTAGGACATTTAACATGACAGGGTAAAGGAATAGAGAAAATTCAATCTCATTCTCCCTATAAAATATGAGCATGGGTCTGGTAAAATTATGACCCATTATCGCTAAATCTTTCCAATTGAGTTTTAACCAACATACAAAAATCCATTAGCAATTTACTAGTCTCACTCTTTCTTCTCATCACATATACCCAAATTACACAACTGTAATCATCAACTATAGTAAAAAAAATAATGTTTACCGCAAGACGAAACGACATGATATGGACCCCAAATACACATTGTATAAGATCAAAGAACTCATGTACATTATTCTCACTATTAGGAAAAGAAAACAGTGTCTGGAGTCCAAACTTCCAAATATCACATTCTATATGATGCATCGCAAATTTTATTATCTACTAAATTACTACTACCAACTTCGGCAATTAAACGTAAATGTTGAGTTGACTGATGTCCCATCCTACGATACCATAGTGTATAGGTCTCCACTCCACTTGCCTTCATTGCCCTGTGCAGCATCACCGGTTTGTAGTAGTAGACAGGACAAGAATTACTCTCTGGTCCTATGCACCGGAACTCCTCTACTGAGCACACCATCGATGGCATTCGGTATCTCATATATAGGGGTTCTGACAAATCAGCACTCATTTTGCAAAGCTTTTCCAAATCAGCCCATGCTTTTCCAAATCTCATATATAGGGGGGCTGATTTGTTATAACTTTACAAACCATGAGCTGATTTATCATTTTACTCTCATATATATATATATATATATATATATATACATATATAAAGCAAAGTTTCTTCCTAATCCGTTTAGATTAGGCTTTTTAATTTACTAAGTATGAATTCCTGTTGACCTTAAATTAAACATCTCACAGCTTGCAATGGAAGTAAACCTTTTGAGTTAGTGACTAGGACTTGTACGATCCAGTGGAGACTCAAATGCACATAATTCTATGGAGCAGCAAAATAGACTCAAGTTTGACTTGTGTTTGTCATCGAAGCAGGCGCCCATTGGAGCATCATGTAGTTTATCTGAACCGTGACAATGACCTCGCTGTAGATGCAATTTTGTATCATTATATTTATGGCAAAGCTGATCCTTTCCTTCTGTATCCGGTTTTGCAAAGAAAGAACTAAGAATGCAGCTGATAATGTGGAAAATCCTACTAAAATTGCTGCTAATTTCGGTATTCTTTAGCAGACTAAAAAGGCAAGCATTTTGTCATAAAACAAATCCTGCAACTGTTGAATTACATCAGAACAAGACTCTCATGCAGTAGAGTAAGAGACCTGAGACCTGCTGGGTCCTTTAAAAGCCGAAAAGATACTAAAATTAACATAATAGAAAGAATTCCATGATATTATAAACTTTTTTAGAAAAAAGAAAAAACTTCACCAAATTGTAATAGCTTTCATTTTTCCCTTTTTTTTTTACCCCTTTCCCTAGATGCCACTCCTGTTAGTTTCAAGCAGAAATCTGGACTGACCTGCGACTCATTAACTGTAAACTGGTCCCTTAAACAAATACTTTAATTACCGAATTAAATCTGGACTGGACTGTGACCCAGTAACTGTAACCTGGTCCCGAAAAAATACTATAGATCTTGGAGACCCTCCACCAGAGTGACCTGTAGCTTCAATTAAGGCGCTTTGTGAGACTAAGTATGGCCCAACGATAACATGCATTTTTCTCAGACACATTGCATCAACACACTTTAAAAAGCTGCAAATCATCCATTTTCATACCCCAAATTAATATAAATAGAACGCTACGCAGGAGGACGCTAAGTAGCGAGCTCTATAACAATGATCGATTAGGTTATGGATGCTGAAAATAACAGAAGAGACTTATTATTGACGAGTGGTAGTTGGAGAAAAAAGATAGCAAGCACTACCTATCAGTAAATCTAACAGAAAACTTCAATGATATAAGGTATCCACTGTTTCAGATTCTTCATAGATCTATACATGCTATATGCAGTGACACTTCAACTAACCAACATCAGTAATTATATTCAATTCTCAGATACTCAGCATTAAATCATAATTCTTAAAGTGGCCGGAGGAAATTGCTACATGTGGGTCAAGAAGTGCCTCCATTTCTCTTTACACACCTCCAGATGTGAGTTAGTGAAGTTTAACTATGGCTTGAAAACACATGTACACGTGTGTTCTGAAGGAGCTCATGCATGCAGACTCTTTCTTGTAAAGAAAATTAAGTTTGATGCAAATGTGATTACCGTTCCACTTACGAGTATCATATACTATAAAACCTATATATATATATATATATATATATATATATATATACACACCTGAACTTTCAAGTAGGCAACTTACTGAGTTTTTTATCACTTATCTATATTAGTACAGCAGTGAACTTGCTGATATTTGCACAACAGGTACCGTAAGAAGAAAATTTGGGATAGTTGCGCCCCTACGTCTGAAACTTTACGCAAATCATTCCCTCTTTTTAATCCATTATTTTTTATACTCCAAAGTATTTATTTATAAATATTTTTTTAAAAAAATGTCAACATAAAAATTATAGATTTTGATGAGATCTATAACTTTAATATTTAAAGTTTTACAAAGCATACAACTAAATAGATATTTTGAGACTTCAAATTTTAGCGGGTTAACGGATTAATTTTGAAATCCACTAAGACTTTGAAGTCTCAAAATAACTATTTAGAAATATATTTTAAAAAAACGTTGAACATAAAAATTGTAGATTTATCAAAATTTATAATTTTAATGTTAACTATTTCTAAAAAAAATGCTTATATATACAGTAGTTAAAATAATTTTAACATAAATAACGAGAGAGTTTATTTATAATTGTTAACAGTAAATTTGTAATATTGGGGCTGCTTTGCATGGCTAGGGAGATTAGAGAGGTTGACATGGTTTTTGTCCAGAAAATTTCCTTCTGTTTTTTATCTTTACTGTTCTAATTCCTATTAGATTAAACGCATTTTTATTGTTCTTCAGGGTCACCAACTAGTTGTATTAATTTCAGACCATATTTTGATGCAGTAGCTTCATCAGCTTATGTTATCAGAATTTAGCATGGATTCTTGGAAGGAAAACTGCAATATATGGACTATCTATTGAATAAACACTACCTCAGCAACATTTTGATGCATTAAAGTAAAATTAAAAAATAAATAACAATTCATCCTCTCCGTGAGTTTAAGATATTACTTTAGCCTACTGAAATTTAGAATTTTAGTTCACCCCTAAAATTATTGATATACTATCCTAGCTACCTCGATAAAATTATTCGTGTACCATCATAATCACTCTTTTTTTTTCTGATAAAAAAGTGAATTTTGTTTTGCTCTACAATTTTCGTATTAAAGCCTTTCTAAAAAAATAACTTCAAAAAAATATTTTACCTCCTCCAAAACTTTTATTGATTAAAAAAAATTAGAAACTTAAAAATATCTATTTAAAAATATTTCTAAAAAAATGTTGAATACATTAAAGGCATACTAATTTTTTTTTTTTTTAAAGATACTTATATATGGGTATATGTTGAAATGATATTCCTTTTTTTTTTAAAAAAAAAGAGTTTATTCACCAAAGGTTTACAAAGAATATGCTTTTCAAAAAATCCCAAAATTGTACAACTAAATTCATGTCATCTAATAGACCGATATTATTATTTAGCAGTAAAGCAATGTGCTTTCTAGCTACGCACTATCATTTTATGCCACATTTTAGGAATTTAAATAGAAATCATTAAGTAGAAAGGCTGAACGGAACTAAACTCGTTCAATATTGACTAAATTGTCTAGATTGAAACGTTAAAACTTCTTAATAAGTAGAACATAATTTGATGCTACCTATAAATTTACTTGTCATGACGATCGCACAAATAAACTGATATAGGACATAATTTTCTCACGATAATTAAAAAAAAAAAACACATAATCATAGTGCAGAAATGAGTAAATAGTAATACAAATATTAAAAGTTTATCATAGACATAATACAAATATTAAAAGTTTATCATAGACATCAAGTTATTATAAATGATATTCTCTGGTGATATAAGTTACAAGCAAAAAGTCGAACTGAACTTGAGCAGATGTCAGTTAGATCACACCACTAAATCTTTTTTTTTTTTTTTTTTGAGATAATATCACACCACTAAATCACTCCTTGCAAAGCCGACACTCTCTAACAAACACCTCAAAACTGCAACCAGAAAACAAGAGAGAACTGCTAATGTTTATTATATACAATCGTGCGCTCCACTTAACTTTTTACTGCGAGGAAAGAAATAGTCAATAAAGCAAAAAAGGAGTAAAAGTAATTTCCACAAGAAAGTAAAAACCATTCACACGATAACATCCCAGCGTTTTCACACGGACGAAGATCCTTCACTTTCCCACTCCACGTCCCGCTGCGCATCTTCCAGCGTCCCCACCGATCTCCGCCGGCCGAGATCTAACGGCCCCGACCATGCCATGTGTCCCTCATCATCCTCGTCGCCGCCCCACGATGCGGGCCTCCGCCCTGACGAGAACCGCTTCATCGCTCCCAGACCCACTGGCTCCGCCGCCACCTTCTCCCCCATCGTCAAACGCGGCTGTCCCGCCGCCTTCGAAGACGGTGCCGCCGGCGAATCCTCCTCCACGCACTCCACCGCCGCTCCCCGCCACTCTCTACCGCTGCAGCATCCGAACGCCGCCGCCAATCCAGACCAAATTCCGCGCCTCTTCTCCTCTTGCTTCTTCAGCGATTTCTCTGCGCGGTTTCTCCGGCTTCTGTTCCGCTCACGATCGGATAATACTTTCCCTATACACGATACCTGCCATGATTTATTCAAACAACTTCGATTGGTCAGGAGCAATTGTACTCAACAACAGCAACTCAGTAAGAGTTCTGCGCATTCAGAGTTGAAGAGTGTAAGATGTACGCCGTCGCACTCTGGAAGAGGCTGTAGTTAAAGTATATAAAGGATGAAATTATAGTACCTTTGGGGAGCTCGGCTCTGCAGTGACGGCGGCTGCTTTCCCTTCTCTGGGGGCGGCGGCGCCTCTTTTGGGGAAAATCCTGCCGGCGGTGGGCCGGCGATTACTCCGACCGAGATATCCCGATGGCTGTATCTTCGTCGGCAGCGCGATAATCGGCGTTTTGGGCTTCAAATTCCCGGAGAACCGCTGCGAATTGGATCTCGCCTTAGCGAGATGATGAGAGGAGTGCTGTGCCTTGGGATTCGTGTTGCCCTTGGTTGAGTCGTCGCGGTCGTATACCGGGTTGAGATCGGTCCATTCGATCTCGTCGCCGATTCGGACTTGAAATGACTCTGCTGGCAGATCCGGATCCATAGACGGCGGCGGCAGCGGTGGCAGAGGTTCGGCCTCCGCCGCCCGCGCCGCCCTCTCGTCTCCGCCGGCGTCGGATTCGAGTGTTGGCATTGATTAGAGATTTTTCCAGAGAGAGAGAGAGAGAGAGAGAGAGAGAGAGAGAGTTCTTATTCACGTGAGACTCGGTCCCTTGGAGACGTCCGGTAGACGGGAAGAAGCAGCAGACGTTTGGAGAGTTTAAAGAGTGGTGGGAAGCAGTTAAGGGGTATTTCTGTAATTGAATTACCACTCGCCAAAGATATACTAAAGTTACGGGTAATATTTTAGTCCGAACAGAGTCACCCCCAAAATTATGACGTCGTTTTTATTTAGGAAAATAATATTGTATGAGATTACTATAAAAACTCCGTCCGAGCCTATTAAATAGACTATATAGTACTACAATTACGTGTAACATATTGGGGTAACTATAAATTAACTCTTAATTGTTTTTTCTTTTATATAGGTTAACTTTTAATTTTTTAGTTACTGTTTATTCATATTTAAATTATTTTGACCATTATATAATTATTTTATGAAAAAAAAATTAACATAAAAGTTGTTAATGTTCAACATTTTTTCAAAAATAATTTTTAATTAGATATTTTGAGACTTCAACGTCCTATTGAGTTTTAAAATAAAAAATCCTTAATATATATATATATATATATATATATATAAATATACATATATATATATATATATATATATATAAAATTCAAATTTCAACAATTATGGATTATGAGGAAATATCGTATCCTTGTACTTCTGTCAAGTTGTAGAATAGAAATAGACTCGATTAATAAAAACAACTGTGGCTAAGTAATTAAGAATTGTTATAGATCATGCCACATAGGTTAGTATTGTTAATTACGACATTGTTAATTATGCAATGATTGCTGAAACTGTCTAATATTAAGATAATTACTTGAAATTTGTCAGCTTCTTAAGGATTCATGTGCATAGATATATTAGTTTAATGGCTAATATGTTAACACTCGATGATTGGAACGTTCTAAACTAACATCTAGGATTGATGTACTTTTAGTATTATTTGAATATCTTCCTCGGATCTATCCATTACTTATGGTATAGAACATGTGCAACAACACTGTCATAATATTCTGTAGTTAGACACGTATCTCGAAGTCATCGAAGGGCCGGTGGTATACAATTGCGGACGACGCCAGTAGATTTTAAATACGGATAGAAAAGACATTTTTTTCCGGATAAAACAGATCTAATTGGCCCGTTATCTTCTATAGAGTATAGAAAGAGCTTCGTTCTTCACATAATTGCGGACGACACCTGTATATTTCAAATACGATACTTCTGATTTTCTGAGCCGAATGTTCCACCGCTCGCCATAAGTGCCGTGGGTAATACTTGTAGTTAGACATGAACGCATATATCCAAAGTGTTCCTAAATAAAAATTTTTGCTTTGTACTAACATAAATCTTTGATTGAATTCTCGATGCTTCCATGTCCATACAGGGCAAATGGAAATCACACACATCCTACCATGTTTTAATTAAATATGATCTAATATCCAAATGAAAATTTTAATATGATTAAAATATCTTGTTAAAATGAGAATAAAGTATTTTGTAGATAAACTAGAGATATAACACTTAAAAAGCATTTTGTATTCCACAATAAAAGGAGATAGATCAATCTACCAAACCCCCACAAAAAAGAAGATAATATCTACCCATAGATTGGAAATACATCACATTACCAAAGTTGACTCAGCTCAAAAACTGCACCACTATTTTCGGCAGGTGTCTTTTTTAAAAAAAAGTTAATATCAGCATCCCAAAATATTTAACTTTACGCACTTTATAATTTTATCGTATATATCAGTCCATCTCCAACTTTATATTTACATGGCGCCCCCTCTCTCATTTTCGTTTAGACAAAAATATCTCTTTTATATATTATTATCTCAACGGTCCAAAATACTTTAAAAAAAAATTCAATATGAAATTTTTTAGAATTAATGAGATTTATAACTTTAATGTTGAAGCTTTTTAAAAAAATACTTCTGAATAGATATTTTGGGACTTCCAACTGTTAACGGGTCGATCCGCTAACCGCTAGAATAGAAAAATTACGAAAGTATCAATTTAAAATTATTTTTTGAAAATACTATCAAAATAAAAATCATAGATCTAATCAAGATCTAAAATGTTCATATTAAAAAAAAATTAAAAAAATTCTAAATAGTTATTTTCGAAGTATTAACGGATACGAGAGTATTTTGTCCGAAAAAATTGATTTTCGTATGCCAGGGCTGAAGCAGTGACAACGATCTGTGGAGGCTGATCCGAACATAAGTTTGCATTTGGAGTCTGATATATAATTACTTATTATTTTTTTACTTTTTTATCAATAGTTATAAGTAAATAAATAAAAGTTTCAAAAATTTGTTTTTTGGGATTTGTACAGTATCGAAGCCGCCGCCCACATAGATGATACGGCTTTGCCCTTGGATAATTTGGTTGGCACGCCGGATTTAGTCAGCATCAATTATTTGTAGAGAAAGATAAGGAAAATGCTAGCGAAAACCTAAAGCAATTATATCCGTCTACGTCATATCATCTTACTATATATATATATATATATATATCAAAATATTGTTAATTATTTTTTAATATATAATGCTACTAGACATATAAAATACTAATTAGACAGATTACAATTTTTAAATTTAAAAATCGCTCAAAATTTTCAAACCTTCATACATCTTTAATTGCATATATTTTATTTTAATTTAAAACTTTCTAGTAATTTTTGAATTTAAAAAAATTGGTCGGTTTGCTAAATATCATATGTTAAAATTTAATTAATAGTATTTTGATATGTAAGAAAATAATATGTCAAATAAATACACTAAATATAATTTTTCCTATAGAAAACATTAATTAAAGAGGAATTTCTGAGCCTTGACAGTGCTACATGTTCCAAAAAACTTATGATGTAGTGGCACTTGTAGAAAGTTTTCTTTATTTTTTTTTTCTTTTGGGAGATAAGAGTAGTATTGCCAAATTACTTTTGAAAAGAAGGGACTTGCATATCAGCCTCTCTACTATTATTATTTTGCAAATCAAATTTTCTATTTTAACATGTTAATTTATATACTCAAAATATTTATTTAGAAATATATTGTAAAACACCTTGAATATGAAAGTTGTAAGCTCTATTAAAATTTACGACTTTAATATTAATAATTTTTCGAAAAATACTTTTAAATGGTTGTTAAATATATATATATATATGATTTTGGGGCAAACTTTGTTATTCCAATCTGTAGATTCTGATATTTTAGCTTCTTATCATAATTGGGATCATATTAGAGCGAACAAAATTAAATAGTAAGTAACAATGATCAGAATAGGTTTTTGAGATGTTAATTATGACTTGTTTTCAATTTCTATTGTTCAAAAGATGAAAGAAAAAAAAAATAAAATAGTATGTTTTGATTTTTTACAAGCCAAATAGTAAAGCTGATTACAGAAAGATAGATATGGGATGACCAAATAACGCAGTAATAAGATGGATTTAGAAATTGTTACGGTTACGAACTCGATTTTTCACGCCGCCAATTGTGTACGTCAATGGTTCGCTAGCGTACACACACGTGCACGTTTTCGTATACGATGAAGTATTTTAAAATATTTTTTGAAATGAAGATTTTTTATGAATAGAGCTATAACTTCAGGTGTAATTTAAAGTAATATAAAAGACAAACAGAATGGCAGTATATTCCAAACATGGAGACAACTACGTCGATCTCCATTGTTGACCACCTCAAATAATAGAAGAAATTGAAGTAGCCTCAAAGATTTACGAAAGAGTCTGGAAGCACATGACTTGGATTTCATTTTCTTCTACTAAACTCCACGTTATATGTGTCTTTTTTACCTGGAAAATCAAAATAGTACTAAAGAGTCTGGAAGCAGATGACTTGGAATTTATTTCATATCCCAAAGACGAGTAGTCGGCGTTGCTGAATCACTTTAACCTCATTTCTTTTTTAATTTCATAATTATTCTTAGCGAAATCATAAAATTAAATATCTAAACACAAAACATCCAGAGGCTGTGGTTAAACATCTCCTATAATCTGCTAAAAAAAATACTACTCATAAAAAATCCTAAGTTTGACTTTTTGAAAATAAAATAGGGGAAATTATGGATGGGCCTTTTGACTTGGTAAAAATAATTTTTTAGCCCCTCCAGATTTAATTTTTAATAACTACTTCTTTTTTTTAAGCCTTCTTATTTTTTAACCCTAATAACTAACTCAATTAATTTTTTGACAAAAATACCCTTTCGATTCTTCTTTTCTAATGAGATTTTATTATTTTGAGTCTTATTCTCCAACATCTTCTTTTACCGTGCCATCTTCCATAGTCATCGTCTGTCGCGCCGTCTTCTACCGTCATCGCTATGGAAACGTAATTTTTTTTTTTTCATATTTTGTTCTTATTTGTTTGTTAGTCGTCGTCCGGCGCGTCGTCGTCCATAGTCAATATAATTTTTTTTCATATTTTCACCTTTTATTCTTATTTTGTTATCTAATCTTTTCTTTCATCGCGTCGTCCCGGTCATCAAGTTGAATCTATAAAATTAAGCAAAAAAATTAGCAAACGGTTAAGGGTATTAGAGTCAATTTTATATATAAAAGGACTAAATAATAAGTAATTTGAAATTAAGGGGTTATTGTTAAATATAAAAATCGAAAGGGCCAAAAAATAACTTTTCTACAAATTAAGTACTTATTCATAATTTTCCGAATAAAATATTTGTGCACTAAAAAAAATCCTATTTCTTCAAAATTATCTTAAATATTGAGGTTGGTTTATATTGAATGGTTTTGATAAAATTAAACCCTCGTGTCTGGCTATCTAAGCACATAGGAAGATATTAACTTATCAAGACGTTAAATCATTCAAATATCATGATCTATCTAACTTTGACAGTGCCTTCCACAACAAGTACTACCAAAGATCTTTTATTTTGAAAGAACAAAAAATAGAATGATTATTACTGGCATTTTTCAAATAATAACTTTTTCTTGATTAAATAGAATATGTAAATACATTTCCTGCAGCTGTAACTCCTTACAATTATCATTGGTTTGATTCATTTGTTTTGAAATTCAGACGGATAATTCTAAAACACTTTAGAAATAAATAGCAAAAATTAAAATATAAAAAATATTTTTTTATTCGGCATGTCAGGGCTCGCATGTCAAGTGTCAATTTTTTACCATAAAATATTTAAGGCTGAGTACGCTACGTTGTAGTAACCAACCAACTTTATTCAATCTATAATCTTATGTGGATAATCATACATAAACAACATTCTTTCTTAGTTTAATCAAAGATTCTCTCTTATAAAAACTTTTTTCTATGTAATTTAGTCTGAATTGGTCCTCATTATAATACTTTGAAAATCAATTAACTTTCAACATTACGTACTAGTTCCTATGCTTTTTTAGATTTTGTTGGAAATTCTCTCCATAATAGATCTATGTTATATGATTCTCACAAATAATAATAATTTTAGTGACATCAACTTATATATTATTAACCGAATAATAACAGTCTTTTCAGTCTGTAAAGGCCCTAAGATCCAATGTTATTGCTCATGAATAATTTTTTTTTGTATCTTTATATATAACGTCTATGAGATTTGTATGTGATATAATATGTGAATCCGCTTTGTTCTTGAAATATATGTGCGTCTCTCTTATGATTAATTGGACTCGAAAGTACTGTAAGAGATTGATTAGATAAAAAAAAAGAAGATTACCAACATGATGTGTCTAAATTGGTTAGTAATATTAGGGTACGCGGTTGGAGGATCTTCGTTTGGTTGGGAGAAAGAAATTATAATTATTTTACTGTACAAATAAGATTAGTTTCATTATGTGGAATAGGATATTCGTCAAAAAAAAAATATTAAAAAAAAGAGATATTCCTAAAAATTTAGAAAATAAAGAAGGTCAAAGCATGCGGTTGAGGAAATAGAGTAGTGGTATGGAAAAGAAGATTCGAGTTGGCTCTGACTCGCAATTTCAAAAGCCAAATCTATCACGCTGCCTGCTCGTCAATCAATATCAAAAAATATTCCTTTCCGCCTTCTAGACTTCGCTTAAATTAAAGAGATGTCTCTCTTTGTGTTTGACCACTTCACCTTCTTTTAAGTGACAAAAATTACTTTAATCACTATAATTTATCATATATTATTGGGTGAGTTGAATATCACTCCTGCATTATTTATAAATTTATAAATAAATTTATTTAAATATGTTATTTTTTATGTCCGAAATATTTTAAAAAATACAAAAGTTATAAATTACATCTAAAATTTTTCTTTTTATTAAATTTTTTTATAATTTTTTTTTAAAATATATATTCTGAGAGTTAAAAGTGGATTAGCAAATATTTTAAAAAGTTACATATGAAAGTTATACACATTAAAGTCTATTTATTTCCTATTGAAAACTTCTATAAAAATTTTTATATAGTAGTTAAAATATTTTTGATAGGAACTATAAAAAAGACGTTTATAGTAAAGAACTTAAAATATATGGCTGATTTGCAATAGGTTTAAAAATTAAGGCTAATATACAATTATCTCTATATTCTTTTGTTCTATAAAAATTTTGAAATAATAGTTTACCGTTGCCAATATGTATATTACTTTAAGTATAGAAATTTAAAATCAAATGCATTAGTACTGTCATTGTATACTACGACGTACTTGGGTACAACAAATCCTTTGTTAGTATTGATCGAGCTGGTCCTCGACCGATCAATAAAGTGTTCGAAAGCGGAAGAATGGCAAGAAGAGACAAGAAACAGAACGTAAATGCACACAACTTTTTACGTGGAAATCCTTGGGAAACAAGGTAAAACCACGGGCTGTTCACCGTAATGCCAACGTAATTCTCACTATTAGTATAAGAAAAGGATTACAATCACTCAAAACTCTGTCACTCAGGTTGCGGCGCCTTTGAAAGCTTAGGGCACCCAAGAAATTGCCTAAGTCTCAGAGAATCAAAGTGTCCGCCCCTCTAACGGTGCTGTTGATGGCCTTTTATAGGCGGCCCTGGTAAGCAGGCCGCGGCGCTGTCAGCAGGCCGTTGAGGGGAATGGTAGGATCTCCTCAAAAAAGGTGGCGGTTGACTGGTCGCCTTCGGTGTACCACAGTCCGCGTCGTGGTCCGCAACTTTCGCGGCGTGGTGTTGATGGGTGGAGTGCCCTCCCGAGTCGAGGCCCAGGCGAAGTTCCCAACTCGGTTCTTTGAGTGTCTCTCGAGTCGGAGCTGCGGATGACGGCCGACTCGAGGTTCTTCGTGGAATCCGTAGGTCACCGACTCAGGTCTTTTAGAGGTTTCCTAAGACGGAACGACCGACTCGGGCTTCAGGTACTTCAAAAGGTCGGGCGTGGTACAGATCTAGGTCTGCAGATACTTCCCGAATCGGGACACCGTTTCCGCGGTCTTGAGATAATCGGAGTCGGGAGCGGGCTCGATCTTCGAAAACAATTCCGAGTCCGAACGTTAGTACGGGTCGCCCAGGTTTTTCCCGAGTCGGGGATTACCTACTCGGGTTCATCATGCACTTCTCGAGTCGGATCATCGACTCGAACCTGAATTTCTAAAGCCCTTCTGAAGTGACACTGTGGCAAGGCCCGATCTGCGCTATATCAAAGCCCCCGACGAGCTCGAGTTGATTCTTCTGCGAGGTCGTCGAGATCGACATTCCTCACGGCGGTGTCGGGTTCGTCCTCCCTCTTTTACTTTTGAGCGAGAAGTTGATTTTCCCGCTTTAATTGTTGCTTACGGCCGGAAGTTTTACTGGCCGCAGTCACATCACTGTTGATCTGCTTGACGCGCTGTCCCTACTTTTTTGTAGGGACACGCGGTCCCATGGTAAGGACGTTTTCCGCGCTTATATAGTTTCGAAGGGGTTCGTGCTTTGGTACTCACCCAAACCTTCGAAAAAACCTTTTGCCGTCTTTCTCCAGCAAACCATCTTTCCTTCCGGGTCTTGTGTTGCTGTTCCGGCGATCTTTCTTTTTCCTCCAACTTTCAGGCTCTTCAGGTTAGTCCTTCGATGGCCCAAACTCGTCGTCCTCTCATTGTTGAGTCTTCTGACTCAGAGGGTGCCTCTGTCGAGGAGTCCTCAGCCGGAGCTAATGCTCCTTCCCCTCCGGTGACTTCTCAGAAAGCCGCCACACCTTCCATTTCCATTGCTTCCGGCGGGTACTCCTGTCTCGCTCGCGGACCTTCTCCTCTCTGTCCCTCCGGCGGCATCTCCGCCTCGCCCGTTGGAGCCTCCTTTTTCATCCTACCCCGTCGTCCTTACGGATGCCGAGGACTCGCTTGAGGTTCATCGTGCGCTCCAGGGACCGTGGCCTCCCGTGTGGACAAAACCAATATCCGGTCGTGGAGGCAAACGTTCGCCTGGCCTAAGGACATTGGAGCTCGTCCCCCTCTCCCGGTGGAGAGGATGAACGACGTTTACGGGACGGAAATAGGCTGTTGTGTTGATCACATCCGATCGGCATTAGCGTCTTTCCCTTGAATGTTGTTCTTCATCTGCTTCTTCACTGCTTTCGGGCTCATTGCCCTCCCAATCACTCCAAACGCTGGTTCTTCTGCATCATGGCTTCCTGTACGTTTGCGCCAAGCAACTCTGCCCTCCCACCCTCGCCTTTCTCCGCCTCGTCTTGAGTGTCGAGTCCCCCAACTCTCTGGGATGGTACTACTCCGAGGAGGGGTTCTTTATTCCCAAGGAACATCGTGGGTCGCTCCGATAATGTCAAAGGGTGGAAGAAGCGATTTTTCTTCGTTCGCCTGGTCCCAGCTATTAAATTCCCAAATTTTTTTTTTTCAGGGGCCGTGGGCGTATTGCCGATCCTGAGGCGATGATTCGCGACTCCTACTCTGTCGGGGACGACCTCGACCGGGCTCTCAGTAGATATCTTCAGTTCGACGGGACGATTGACGTGACTGCCTTCACCGAGGATGACTTCAACTCATTGCGGGGTCACTCGTCGACATGTGAGGGTTACCGATAGTTTTCCTCGACTCGGCGGTCTCTCTTCCTCCTTGTATCTGACTCGTTTCTCGTTTTTGTTTAGTAGCAATACAGCTCTCCTGCGTCCAACCGAGGCCGGGGCAGGCGGCTCAGAAGAAGAAGAAGAGGAAAGCTCCGGCTAGGAAGCCCACGACCCGGAAGACGCCGACCAAGGCCCCGCCGAAGCAGCCGGCTACGAAGGTCGTTCGAGCGGCGGCACCAGCTCCGGAAACCCCGGTCGACCCAACCTCGGAAGCCGACTATACTCAAGAACCGCCCGAAGTCCCGAGGCGATATAGGTTATTAGAGTACTTCCACTGCGGACCTGCCGAGACACCGGGGACAGCTTCATCACCGGCCATGGACCAGTTCGTGAGAAGCCCTGCTGCAAGAGAAAAGTTCCAAGGTCCCCCCCTCCCAAGACGTCTTCTTAAAGGGTGCCTGGAGGGGGTATAACGATTCGTGAGCCGAGCCAACCTTCGTCGAGGCCGACTCCTCCTGTTCCCCAGCCCTCAGTGGCTGGTTCCAAACGTGCAGCCGACCCTCTCCCCTTGCCCGAAGCTCCAAGAGGGTGACGCCGGCTCTGCTCCTAGTGCTCCCCCCTCATCGGCTCGTCCGGAGACAGTTGCTCCTGCCCCCGTTCCCGCTAGGCGGAGAACCACTGGCGCCTCGGGTTTGAAGAACGTCTCCGATGCTGTCGCGTTTTGTGTGTCAGCCACATATTCGGAGGATCGTCAGGAGCTGCGCAGTCTTGGCGACGTGGACTTGCTGAACATTCTCTCTCTGGCGTCGTATAGGGTGAGTAATCTTTCGTGTAGTTCTTTGCTTTGATTTCCGTGGCTCGCGTCATGACTCCTTTTTTTCTTCACGCTTTGCAGCAAGTGGCGGCTGGCGCGAGGTAAGCCAACGCCTCGAATCCCGCCGTCACTTGGAAGTCAATGTGGAGGAGCTGGAGAAGAGCCGGGATGAGCTGCGGCAGAAGTTGGAGGGGGAACTCCGTGCCCGGGAGGAGACAAAGAAGCGCCTTGGAGAGGCGGAGGTTGCTTTGACTCGGTGCCGGCAGGAGGTGTCGGAGCTGAAGGAAACCATCGCCGACCAGAATCTTCAGTTAGGTCGGAAAGAGGACGAGCTCGGGCGTGCCCGGCTTGAGGCGCACACCCTGAGGTGCAGCTTGACGGACTGCAACCGAGCTCTGAAGGCTGAGCAGGAGAAGAAGGCTGCCGAGGTCGCGGCCTCCCGGGAATCGGCTGTGGCGGACTACCTGGCGTCTGATGCCCAGAAAAATGCTCTTTATGGGTACGCCGTTCATTGGGTGCTGGACGCCGTGGATATGTGCCGCCGCTTCTGTCAGACAAGCTCGGCGGGAGAAGTTATGAATTTTCGGGATGAAGAAGATTGCCGAGCTGTCGAGCAGAGCCGTTCGGAGAGGACCTTGCCGAGGGGCTCGCGGGATCTCCGCCAGAAGGGGCCGGCCCTTCCGAAGCTGCAGCATCCCCTGACCGCCTTGAGGTCCCAGCGCCTGTCACTAGCTCATTGCTTCGAGGTTGAGGCTTGTCGGGTCTTGAAGCTGCTCCTTCCGGGCCGTTGTATCTTCTGCTGGGGTTGCTGTCTCGGACTCCCTCTTTGTCGCCGAAGCCGATCCTCCGTCTACCATTCCCCCTGCTCCTGTTCCTTCCGAGGCTCGCGTTGTCGAGGCCGCCGGAACAAAGAGCCGTAGCAGTAATTTTTTAATTTAATTTAATTTTTTTTTTTTTTTTTTTTTTTTTAAAGACCTTCGAGGTCTTCTATTCGAGGTCACCAGTGGTAACCTTGGGACTTCCAGCGGTACCACAAAAAAGTGTACATACATTTTTTGAAAATGAATGAACCTTTTGCGTTTTTTCCTTGCGTTTTGTGTGCATAGTTTGTGTCAATGTCGCTCCCTTCCCCCCCACTTATCGTTTTGGACGCCCAGGTTGTTCTGACCGAAGTGACGAGCAGAAATGTAACAAATACTGTAAGAGTCGTTCTTGACTTCTTTGTCGTAGAGTCGAGTCGGAGTAAATCGCTGTCGACCCCCTACTCCGAGTCGGCTTTACACTTGTAATAGTTTTGGCAAATTTTTCCCTGCCTATCCTTTTGCTCCGAGTCGTTTTGGAGCGCACACAAGTGTTGTATTGCCCCTGCAAAGGAATGGTTGTTCCGCACTCCCACTTCGGGATCGTCCATTTCTGGATCTAGTCCGTTGTTGTGAGAGTCCCGAAGGTAAAGCGGGGAAATTCTGGCCCGCGCCCCCCACTTCGAGACGTCCTACCTTGGATCGAACTCGTTGTTGCGAGGGCGCCACCCAGAGGTTGTTGGTCCGCACCTTCCCTACGTGGATCGTCCATTCAAGGAGCGAACTCACTGGGCTAAGGTCCCGTAGGTTATAGCGGGGTAATTCTGGCCCGCACCCCCCACTTCGAGATGTCCTTTTTTCCCAGACAAAACTCGTTATGGTGGTGGTGCCACCCAGAGGATTCGTCGCGAGTTGCACAAGGCTTATTTAAAGTAAGAATGCACTTTATTGATGATTTAATGGTAATACAAGTTTTCTACTGGTAGTAACGACGTAGGTTAACTACATTCCAAGTTCTCGGCACCGCCTTGCGCTCCATGTCTTCTATTTGAGGCTCCTCTTGCCCAGCACCTCGGCATCGTGCGGACCCTCCCAATTGGGCCAAGCTTGTGGTGGAGCGTCTTGTACTTTCCCTAGAGGACGAGATCGCCCTCCTTAAATCCGCTAGTTTTCGGACATCGGCTATTGTGAGTAGCTGGTTGGCTCTTTTGTTTTATATGCTTCGGCACGTATGAGAGCCACTTCTCTTTTTCTCGTCCAGCAAGTCTTAGATTGTTCCTTGCTTCTCTTCATTGGTTTCCTTGTCAAAGTATTCGACCCGAAGCGAAGGCTCGCCGATCTCCACCGGAATTACTGCTTCGGTTCCATATGTCAGGCTGAATGGTGTCTCTCCCGTCGTTACCCTATGTGTGGTTCGGTAGCCCATAAAACATGGGGGGACGTCAACCCAGTTTTCCTGCGGCATCCCTCCAGTCGCTTACGGTAAGCCCGTTTCCAGATATCGTTCGGTTCGGTATTCTCCACTTGTCCGTTTGCTTGGGGATGGTAAACCGAGGTGAACTTGTGCTTGATATGCAGAAGCTCACAGAATTCTCGAACTTCGGGGCTTTCGAACTGTCGACCGTTGTCGCTGATCAGAGTTTTCGGTATACCGAATCGACTGACGATGGAGCGTTCTAGGAATTTTTGCACGGCTCGACCGGTTGATGGTGGCAGTCCGGCCTCTCTTCGACCCACTTCGTGAAGTAGTCCGATTGGCGACGATAAGGAACTTTGTGCCGAAACTGCTGTCGGGTAGGGGACCCAGGATTCCCAAACCCCACTGTGCGAAAGGCCAAGGGAGGCCGTAATGCTTGCTGATGGGTCGGCGGGTACATGGTTGATTCCGGGAATACATCTGGATTTCTTACATCTAGTCACATAATTTCTCCGAATCCTTAGTATGATGTCGGCCAGAAATTAACCTTGCCGGAGACCTTGTTGGCAAGGTTACGGGATCCATACTGGCTGGAGCACATGCCTTCATGAATTTCTTCAAGAATCGCGAGTGCGGTGTCGACATCAACACATTTTAGGTAGGGTGCCGAACGGTTGGTGGCCGAGTGGGCTTTCCGATATAGTCGATCTCCGATGATGACGAAGTGTGCAGCCCTCCGTGCCAGTCTTTCGGCTTCCCGCTTGTCCTCCGGTATAACTCCATCTTTTAGATAGCGGATGATTGGTGTCATCCAGCTGTCTCCTTCTTCAATCGTGAGGATTTCAATTTCCTCGGTTGCTGGGCGTTGGAGTTCCTCAAAAAAGATTGTTGCCGGCGACTCCCCTTGCGGCTTCCCGACGCCAGCTTGGAGAGGGCGTCAGCTTCGGTGTTTTCCTCGCGCGGGATGTGTCGGACTTGGAAGCATTTGAATTTTGCGCGAAGTTTGTGAACCTTGTCGAGGTAAGCCGCCATGGTGTTGTCTTTCGCCTCGAATTCACCACTGATCTGATCTGCCACGAGCTTCGAATCGGTGCAGACCAGCAACTTTTCTGAAACCGAACTGTTCTTGCGATTCTTACCCCCGGCTATTACCGCCTCGTATTCGGCCACATTGTTTTGTGCCGGGAAAATTGAATCTTTAACGCGGACTCTGAGCGAGCTCCCCCAGGGCTCGTGAGTATTATTCCAGCTCCACAGCCTTCCGACGTAGATGAACCGTCGGAGTAGAGGGTCCAGTGATCTGCAGTTGCTGGGTCACTCGCCCCAGTGTCTTCGGAGACCAATTGGATAGCAATCTCCACGATGAAATCGGCGAGGGCCTGCTTTTGATAGCTGGTCTCGGACATATTGGATGTCGAACTCGGAGAGTTCGACTGCCCACTTGCGTCAATCTTCCCGAGAACTTCGGCTTCGCCAAGATTTGGCGAAGCGGATGATCCGTCAGCACGCAGATGGTGTGCGCTGGAAGTAGCGGCCTCAGGCGCCGACGCTGTTCCCACCAGGATAGTTGCGAGCTTCTCGGCTTGCAGATACCTTGTTCTCAGCGCCTTATCATTTTGCTTGACGTTAGTACACTGGCGTTGTATTTTGTCTTCTTCTCGGACCAGTACCGAACTGAGAGCCGCGTTGGACATTGCCAAGTACAGATATAGGGTCTCCCCCTGTCGTGGGCTTGACAGCAGCGGTGGTTCAGTAAGGAAAGTTTTCAGCTCCTGGAACGCCTTCCTGCAGTCGTCGTTCCAGTCGATTTTGTCTTTGGTTCCGCGCAAGACTTTGAAGAAAGGTGCGCATCGGTCTCCCGAGCGCGACATGAAGCGGCCCAAAGCTGTGATTCTTCCCCCTAGCCGTTGTATCTCCGTTACATTCTTCGGCTCGGGCATTTCCAAAATCGCCTTTACTTTGTCGGGGTTTGCCTCGATCCTTTTGGTATGTCACCAGAGCGAGGACTTCCCAGCCGTCCGAAAGCACATTTTTCGGGGTTAACCGGCATGTTGTGTTTGCCGCATCAGCGCGAAAGCGGCCTGCAGGTCATGTGCATGGTCCTCCCTTCGCTTACTCTTGACGACGATGTCGTCCACATAGGCCTGCACCGTCTTCCAGCAGTGGCTCGAAGATGATGTGCATCCC
The DNA here is from genome assembly GCA_002076135.1 of Xerophyta viscosa. NCBI lineage: Eukaryota > Viridiplantae > Streptophyta > Magnoliopsida > Pandanales > Velloziaceae > Xerophyta > Xerophyta viscosa. The sequence goes on along the minus strand of MJHO01000381.1, from coordinate 17,740 downwards.
ACGTTGGGAAGCTTGCCCCAGCATTTTTCCAAACCGAAACGGCATGACGTAGCAGAGTGCCGTCGTCGTGATGAAAGCTGGTCTTCTCTTCATCGTCGGATGCATTCTTTACCTTGTTAATAGCCGGAGAAAGCAATCCATGAAGCTAAGGAGTTCATGTCCGGCCGTTGCTCCACCAGTTGGTCTATCCGGGTGAAAGCAGGGTAGCGGGTAACTATCCTTTGGACAGGCTTTGTTCAAATCGGAGAAGTCAATGCACATCCTCCACTTCCCCGAGGCCTTCTTTACGAGTACTACGTTTGATATCCATTCGGGATATCGGACCTCCCGGATGAATCCGGCCTCCAGCAATTTCTCCAACTCTGTCTTGATTGCGCGGCTCCGTTCTGGGGCGAAGCTGCGCTTCTTCTGCCTTACCGGCTTGCAGGAAGGATCGATATGCAGCTCATGGCGACCGCGGGGTCTAGACCTGGCATGTCTGAGGGAACCCATGCAAATAGATCCGAATTGCTGCGCAAGCAACTGACCACATCCTCAAATTCCCGGCCTTCGAGCTTCGAGCCGACTAGGACGTGCTTCAGTTCGTCTTCTTGATTGAGCGGTACTTTCAGCGTCTGCTCGGCCGGTCCTCCAATCTTCTCCTCGCCCTCCCTGGCATCGAGTATATCGATCGGGAGTGTTTCTATCTCTTGAGGCTATTGCGATAGCAACGCCTCGCATCATCCGCATCGCCTCGTACTTCCCCCACTCTTGAGCCGTCTTGAATTTGGCTTTTTGGTGGGGAATAGAAACTACCATCTGCATCTTCCTAATCCCGGGCCGTCCAAAGATGACGTTGTAAGCCGACGGGACTTGCAGCACTAGGAACGTTATTGTCGCGGTCTTCAATCGGGGTTCCGTTCCGATGGTGACCGGCATATCAATCGTCCCTATCGGTATTAGGTCCGGTCCTCCAAGGCCGTAGACGCTGGTG